>CAUYRH010049218.1:0-32196 GCA_963574655.1 Perodicticus potto | reverse complement strand
CCAGGAGGGAAAAGTTCCTGTTTTAGTTAGTGTGTCCCTCCCCAAAAGGGGAGCAGGACTTTCAGGCATGATTAGGGAGGCATGAGAGAACAGCAAGTCATCCCAATTGCAGCTTAAAGGCTGGGAGAAAAATTTGGTAACCGGCTTGCCAGAAACCCCCCGTATAGTTATGGATTTGGGAGATAAAAGACCAGGGTTAGAGAGAAGTACAGAAAAGTTTGCTCCAGTGTCCAAAAGAAATTTTATTTCCTGGTGCTCCACTATAAGGCAGACCTGGAGCTCTTGAGGGGTGATGACACAAGCTGGAGCCATGAGAATTTGCCCCAGGCACCCTCAGTCCATTTTGGGCTCTGATGGGGTCACTGTCCCAGGAGGCCTTCGTCTCTGGGGACAGGCCATCCTCCAGTGGTCACCCTTGCATTCTGGACAGGGGCCAGGTGGCTTGCCCAACCAGTGGTGCTGCTGGGGCACATTGGAAGCACGTGTTTTTAGCTCCTCTGGTTTCCCTCTGCCCCTGAAAGTTGCTAGTTTGTTGGCGTGCCATTACTAGAGCTGTCATTCTTTTCTGTTCCTTTCTCTCTTTTTCCTCCTTTCTCTCCAGGTCTCAGTTATAAAAGACCATAGTGGCTGTTTTGAGAAGATTCTCCAGGTTATGGTCTGGGCCTAGAGCCAATTTCTGGAGTTTTCTTTGAATGTTTGGAGCTGCTTGAGTGATAAATTTGTCTTTTAAAATAATCTGACCCTCTATGGAATGAGGTGTCAATTGGGTGTGTTTTCTCATTGCCTCCCTAAGCCTCTTTTTTTTTTTTTTTATTAAATCATAGCTGTGTACACTAGTGCAATCAAGGGGCACAATGTGCTGGTTTCATATACAATCTGAAATGTTTTCATCAAACTGCTCAACATAGCCCTCATGGCATTTTCTTAGTTATTATATGAAGACATTTGTATTCTGCATTTAGTAAGTTCCACCTGTACCCCTCTAAGATGCACCATAGGTGTGGCCCCACCAATTACCCTCACTCTACCCCAACCTCCCCCCTCCCCTCCCTTCCCATATCTTGTGCTACAGTTGGGTTATAGCCTTCATATGAAACCTTTAAATTGGCTTCATAGTAGGGCTGAGTGCAGCTCATATATGCATTGTAAGAGTGACCAGGTACAACAATCAAAAGTTCTGCTACCTCTGCTGAGATGTTATGTATCCAGTAAGTCTTGTGCTATCTTTCATTTAAAGTTATACATGAAACTTTTTCTCAATCAGTCCAGACACAGTCCTGCTATTGTACCTTTTCTATAGCTCTCCCTCTGCCTGGGAAAGGTTTTTTCCAGATGTCTGTTTGGCCAAGTCTTTCTCAATTTTCACTTTACCTGCTCACTGTCACCCTGGTGTCCACCAAAGCTGCATCCTGCTGCCCCACTCCCATAATCCACTTCCTGTACTCTAATTTTTCCTTATCTCCAGGGCACCTATCATAAAATTTCCAGATTTAACAAATAGAAATACAGATTACCAGGTTAAATTTAAATTTTGGTAGACAATGGATAATTTTTTGTTTGTTTGTTTTTGGTATAAATATGTCCCAGGCACTATCGGGACAGAGGGGGACACTTACACTGAAAAGTTATATGTTGTTCATCTAAAATTCAAGTTTAGTTTTATAAATTTGGGTATCTTGCTTTTTATCTGGTAGCTGAAACTTACTACCTTCTAACATACTATAGAATCTACTTATGTTTATTTGCATTGTTTTCCTCAGACAATTTTTATAAATTGTCTCCTTTGTCTCCTGGCTAAAATAGTACTGAGCTTGAAAAAGATATTTGATATATATTTGGAGCAGGAGATATGCTCTAACAAAGAGGACATAAAGTTTTGTAAATATTTTTTGTTTCAAATATAACCTTAATTATATAAAATACTGTATAGTTGGATCAATTTTTAAATGTCTTAATACTCCATTTATATTTAAGAATAATTAATTCATTTGTGTGAAAATTATTAAATAAAATTAAAAGAAAATAAAAACAATAAAATAAAATGTTGATTTCATTAAATAAAAATCTTTGACCAAGTATATTTGAGATGACCAAATGAAAACATAGCACAAAATAAGTACAAAGAGTTCTTGTTAGAAGACATAAAAACTCATTCCAGGGCTATATGTTTGTTGTTTCTTTAGCAAGTTCTGGGAAGGCACATGCTTGTGGCTTATTGAAATAGTAAATTATTAATGCCTTTCATTAAGATACATTTTATTAATTGAGGATTGCAAGTAAGCAATTGATCTGTGCTTTTTATTAGGATAAATCTATTGTGACTTCTTGTTCAATAAATTAGGCTATTTGCAGAGTAGGATTAAGCAGTGTAATTATTTTTGTTGCTAAGTATCTGTAGGGTGTCCTTCTGGGTCATTTCTCCCTTAGCAGAATGTAAGATAAATTGTCTTTACTCTCATGGGTCTTGCTCAAGTTGAAATGCAATTTCTGTTTCTCAAGTGTTCAAGAATAGTCAAGAAAAGGAAGCATAGTTTAAGGTTGTTATAGTCTGACAATCTATTTCCTTATGATATTCCTCCAATGTTCTAAACATTCTAATTTTGGTGATCATTTTCAACCATGCATAAATACTGGTCAGAATAATATCAGCCTCAGTTAAATCCCATTTCTTTGGATCAAACCTCCAATGCCTTCACCTCTCTAAAATATTGAATTGTTGAAAACCTGAGCATTATGTCTTTCCCTTTTTTGTATTTAATTCATATACCTAGGCTTAAATATTTTATAGAAACTAATTATAAATATATTTCTAAATATTCAAATTTTTACTTTGTTATATAATTAGATTTTAGCTCTGCCTTATTAATTCTCAAGGTTATAAAAATAAGAACAATAACTTTCTACTATTAGATATATAGCTTACCAACAAATTTTACCAGATTAGATATTTTTTTTATGGAATATATGCTGATGTAGAGATATTTGTGTTTAGCAAACATTGCAGTTAAGATAGTGATATGAAGAAACATTGTTAGCCGTTAGAATTATGTGTGACAGTAATATAAAAGTAATTGATATATGAGTTACAAAATTATGCAGGTTATTGCTTGAAGGGCTAATAGTGATCCCCAGCTTCTATCAGGCGACAGTTTTTATATCTGCCAGTGATATTCACTTTATCTATAGCAGCTGCTTAATTCTTCCTGCGTAGAGCAAAGATTTCAAAAAGTAAAACACTATGAGCTCTCAGGTATAAAGGGAAAAAATAAAACAGAGAAAATAAATTTATAGAAATTTATTTTTATAGAAGTATGATATCCATTTTATATTTTCTTATCCTATATATGTCATTGAAAGTTAATTTTTTAATTACACAATTAGTGATGAATCCCTTTTTTTCAGATTGGAGTTGGGATGTGATTGGAGGAACCTACATACCCTAGATGATCTGATTTACCATTGATCAGATGGCTGTGTGTTTACTGTATGGCTGATTCTCACATAAGTATTTCCACCCTGTACCTATAAAAGATGATTGATTTAAATCAGTACAAGTTTTCCAACCTTGGAAAATCAATATTTTCATGTCTTACCAGTTCATTTTATTTACAAATGTTGTTCCAAAGTTAATAATATTTTTCTGACCCCATTTAATGTGTACGTTTCTTAGACTCATCATGTAGATAATCAGATTGTTTTTATGAACTGATTCAAGGAATAGTATGACAATATTGTTTCTATTTATTAACTCCCTGTGAGATGCCTCTATAAACTAGCTATTAATCTTTACACATCCTTGGCTTTATATCCTCCAGACATTTATTGTATGTGAAAATCCACAAATATAACAAGCAAATGCCCTCCTCTAACTGCAACTCTGAATATCTCATTCACACTGCAATGCACTTCAAGTATGAATTTTCTTTTATTTTAAGTTATTTAAAAGTTTCCAGTTACTTCTTTTTCAACTGTGTAACTTCTGATTCCAATTCTTGTTGCTCTGTGAAATTGGACGCAATGAACCACTATCATGAGCCCATCCTCTGACCTTTATCCTGGAATCACACTTCTAACAGGTTTTGGAAATCAATCCCAGAATCACACATTATTCCCTTCAATAACATATCCTCAAAATGGAGCTCAGTATCTTCCCTATTTAATTTTTTTCCTTACGTATCTTATTTAATGATGCATTCACTCAGAAAAACATTTGCACTGGAAACACTTCTGTTAATATAACCATTGATACGTTTTTCCTCACTATTTACTGAATTATTTTCATTTCGTAGAAGCTGCAGATATGATGGTATCATTTGTAGTCTAATGACTTGTTCTTGGCAATTTGCACTGACATTTTTAATTTACGCTTGACTTTATTGGTTATTTAGGTTTATATGCATTAGGGCAGGACTTGACTCTAAGAAACTATACTGATATTTATTAGTTAAAGAATGTAGTATACCTATTCTGCTGTCACTGTTTTAGTTTGAAATATCTTCAATGAATCTTTTCTCTATAATATTTATATTGCATTTGAAATTGCTCCTTCTTGAAGCCCCAACATGCATTCATAATCCTACTATTTTCTGAATTAATGAAGAGAGCGTTGTATCAAAGAACAAACTTAAAATTAATAATATACAGGGCGGCACCTATGGCTCAGCCAGTAGGGAACTGGCCCCATATACCGAAGGTGGCAGGTTCAAACCCAGCCTCGGCCCAACTGTAAAACAGAAAAATAGCTGGGTGTTGTGGCGGGTGCCTGTAGTCCCAGCTACTCGGGAGGCTGAGGCAAGAGAATCACCTAAGCCCAGGAGTTGGAGGTTGCTGTGAGCTGTGTGACGTCACAGCACTCTACTGAGGGCGATAAAGTGAGACTCTGTCTCTAGGAAAAAAAAAATTAATAATATACTGAGAGTTAGAGTTTTTTTACCACTAAGCTTAAGTAGCAGGAGGGTCAATGCTGAATGTTGTCCTTTATAATTTATCAAAAAAATAAAATTTTTGAAAAGAAAGAAATTGTATACTTTATCTTATAAAATTACACATAAAGGAAGTTATGAGCTCTTTATTTAATTAATTAGTTAAATTATTTAATGAAGCTACTTCATTTGATTTAACTGGAAATAATAATTTTTAAGAAAATCTATTTATAAAACTGTAGTTTTAAGTATCTTACTTATACATACATTATGTTTTTTCTTCATGACATCATGTTTTCCTTTTCAGCATATAATTACTACCTATATTTAAAGACAGGTAATAGAAATTCAAAATGGTATTTGTAATAATATAAAATACATAGAATTGAGAGAGAACTCTGATATAATGCAAAAAAGGATGTGATATTTCTCCAGAGTTGATAAAAGAAGGATAAAACTATTAGAAAATACCTGGTTTAATTCATTTTATAAAACACTTTTATAATTTTTATAAAACACTATGAAATTTTATCAAAGTTATAATTTGAATGAATGCTGAGTATTTCACTCCTACAATCTTAACTGTACCTGCTTGATTTGTGAAGGCTGTGAAACTTGTACCTACATGACATTGTGAAGCTAAGGAAAAAAAGAAATTCTTATTACTTAACACATAACTTACATCTCTATTATTATTTATAGAAACGAGATTTTTGAAAATTGCATTGAGGATTCTTTTATTCATCATTAGAATGCCTCTGTGACTGTGAATCTGCCAAGGAGTCTACTTGTCAAAGAATGATTGAGCTGCTTGACTCACTGCAATTTCAACTTAACGAAAGAGTACAACCTTTAAAGCTCACGTAACAACAATTTGAATCAGAGAAAATACGTATTTTTGTGAAAGGCAATATTATAGTTCACTTCTATTTATATATTATGTTTTTAACTTCCTACTCATGCCTTCTTAATAGGTTATTTATTTATATCTGTTCAGTTAACAAATTGTGCATGTGTATATGAAAAATATTGCTCACCAAGTAGGCAATTTTCTTTGTCAATGTTACAACAAAATTTGATTTAAAAAAAAGACTATAATTGTGCAAATGGGTCAGTACTTCAGGAAAATATAAATGGACTAGAGAACAAGTAAATTTAAAAAAAATTGGGGGTGGGACACAATTCTAAGAGGGACTTTATCTAACAAATGCAATTAGTGCAACATAATTCTTTGTACTCTCGATGAATCTCAAACAACAAAAATATTAAAAAAATTTTTTTAATTGAACAGTAGTTATTCTAATTGCACTCTCACCAAAGGTTGTTATTTCTTGTAAAAATAATGTGAAGAAGATAAACCTGGTCCAGAATAGAAGAGCATATGACCATGAGAAAAGAATAGCACAGTGAAGTACAGAATCGGACGTGACTGGTTAAGCCAGCAGTGCCGACACAGTGACCACTGACCAGTATCTCAGTGTCATGTGTCAATGAACTAGGGAGGAAATGAGAGGAGATAGGGTCCCTTCATCAGTGCTTTGGTCAATGAAATTACTGATGCTGTTTTCAGCTAGCCGAAGTTAATATGCTTTCAAGGACTGAAGAGATGAAACCTAATTTTTTTCTCTTATGCTAAATAATAATAATAATATCCTTCATTTTTTAATTACCCAGCCACAGCCTGGTAAGATTTGTATGTAGTATTATATAGTTTTCACTGCAAAACCATAAAGTACATACTATTTTATTTTTGTATTCTACATGAGGAAACTAAACTAATGGTTAAAATTTCAATGATTTATTGAAGCCATGAAGATATCACAATATATCTAATTGTAATTTTGTATTACTTTATTTTCTTTATTCCAATAAATGCTTTTTGATCTTATGTAGTTGGTATAGAATGATAGAAAAGACCTGGGTACTATCTTCACTTAGACGTAGGTTCTAGGGAGAAAGGTAGGCAGGTGAACGATGTGGGAGAATAAACTGTGGTCAGAATGGTGAGAGAGGGAACAGAGAGCACCAGTGGGAAACAGAGGAGTCAGATTCCCTGAAGGACTGATTTTTAAACCGAGATATAAAGTAGATCTAGTATAAGAAAGGAATGTGGAGAGAAGAGTGGTTTAAACAGAAAGTACAGAATCTGTGAAGGGACTGACGCAAGAAAATTCATGATTTAGTAAAAGACAAAAAATAAGTTCCATTGGCCTAGATCCCCAAGTTTGCAGGGGAAAAGAGTAGTAGTGGACGAGGGCTTAGTCCTGGGGGTCCTCCACACTGTTTGCTGAAAGTTGGCATTTTAGGGTAATTCTAAGATTTTGAAGAATTTAAGTTTATAGATTTTAAATGATTGGATATGTACTCTATAAATGGACAACACTCCAGAGAATAAATTGAAGAGAAATAAAACTTCATGCCAAAGGAAGCTGTGGTAGGGCTCTAGGCAGGAGAGACTGTGTCTTAAACTGTGGACACACAACTGGAACAGAAGAGAGAAGATTCTAGGATTTTTTTAAGAAATAGAAAACAAATTATCATACTTTAATGATTCACTGGGTGTGTGAATTGATTGAGAAGGAGAGTTTTTAAAACAGTCCCAGGTCTCCAACTGTCAGGTAAATTTCAACTACTGAGAATTGTTTTCTTGTACTATTTCCCCATAAAGTGAAACTAAGTGGCTACAGGAAACATTGTGAAAACAAAGTTTGAGTAAATGGGTGAACCGTGGTGCTTGTTACTAAGAAAGGGAAAACAGATGGGAAAGAGTCAGGTATTACAGTGACTGTGGACATTTTTGGAATTTGATTTGAGGGAAGTGAATACATATTTAATTCATGCTTAATGAGATAATTTCTATGATTCACAGTCACTCCTAAATATAGTTAATTTATTCATAACCACTATATCATACACATATAGTGCATGATTGGCTTCCACTGTCTTTGTTGACATATCCAAGGTCATAACACATAGGTACAAGGCCAGCAGTAAATTCACAATTTGAATGTGCATAATGACACTTGAAGTATGTAAGTTGTGAAAAGAAAAAATATTTCAAAAGTAGAACTATAAGTTGGTTTATGGGAAATTCTTCCAAATCTTACAAATTATTTATAAAAGAAACCTATGCAGAGCTCACCCCAAATTTGACAACAGTCTACTTTCCATGGTATTTCTAATAGCAAGTTATGAAATTCACAGAAACTTTTGTAATCTAATGATGGTAAAAAAAAAATTGATTAAATATTCCATCGAAAAGACTGGATTAACTTTCTCTTCTCTCTGTAGAAACCATGATTAAAAAGATGATTAAAGTGGCTATAGCGAAAACAAATGTAGAGGAAAAAGATATTATAGAATTATGTCAGTCATTAATTGTAAAAACATTGTGCTAGTGTTTTAATTAATTGATGGTACATGAACTTATAAGCTTTTTAAAATTTGTGATGTGTTATAAATGATTTCACATTTTAAAGAAATACTAATTTTATATTTGATTTTTGCATTTCCAGTGTTACATTCTTTCTCTTAATAAATGTCCACTAAACAGTAATAAAACAGAGCCCACAACACTGAGATCTGACCCTGAGAGCAATTGATGACAAAATTAAATCTATAAAGGAATACCTGGAGGGAGATTTATTTGTGGGAGGCTAGGCACTATCCTTAACAGTGCAACTGGGCATATAAAACCATTATTGGGATCTCACATTAACAAGAGATCTGGTTGTTCCAGATCAAGGATATGGTGCTTTCTATAAAATGTGCTACATTGCTTAAAATGTAATGAAGAGGAGGGATTCTTTAAATTATAGGACTGAATGACCTGAAGATATGATTTACTATTAATAAAGAAATATTAAAACTCTGGGTTAGAAGTTCTTTAACTTCAGTGTGCCTTAAGATTGCCTAAAAATGTTTATAAAATTCTGATTTCTGCGACCTACCACCAAAGACAGTAACTAGGAAGCAGAAATTGCTATTGTTTCACCCATATTCTAGGTCTTCTGATGGAGTGGATGTTGAAACTAACTCTGTTAACTACGGATTTGGAGACAGTAAGGATTTCTGTGATGTGATTGACTTGGCGTAGCTTCCTTCAAATTGTTTCAACTCTGATTTGAGGAGCTGGGGAGATGGAAACATTGAGTGAAACATCATTGCTAATCAGGAAATGTACTTTAAAAGTAAAAAGACTGGCAATATTGTAAGATATTGTAATATAAAACAACATATAATAATGAGAGGTTTTCTGTGTAGAAACAGATTTGTTACACGTCAACAGGAATGGTTTTTACTTAAAAACTTCAGAAATTAGTAGTGGCGATGCAAAGGAAGGAAAGAAAAAAAATCACATACAAATCATTGGCTAATTCAAATGATTAAAAATAAATACATGTCCATAAAGTTCATGTACGATTTAAAGTAATTTTAAATTTTAAAATATTTAAATAGTCTTAAATTTTAAATTGCACATCAACTTTATGGAAACTTGTATTAGGTAGGGATTGTATGCTTTGAAGAGGTCATCTCAGAATTCATATCCTTATTCCAAAATTAATTTTTCAAAATACTATGCCTACAACTAATATCTTAAGATTGACTTCAGAACTTTTGTCATATAATTATAAAATTAAATATACTGAGGTATAGTTTATATTGCCAAGTTATTTTGAATATAAAAAGTGGTAACTTTTTTCATCCTGAAAGTACAGATCGATTTCTTTTTTTGTTTGTTTGTTTTTTTGAAATTAGCAAAAATAACTTAGAGCAAATTTGGATAAGTAGGTAGAAGTAAGTTTCTCAAGAACAAGATAATGCTATTAAGTAATGAAGTTAAGGTAGTTCAATGAAGCTAAACTCTTAAATTTCACTGAAAGGAAATTTCAAAAGAAAAGCATTAAACCTTTAACACTTATATGCATTTGGTGTATATGTCTACATAGCACAATATTCAAAATATAAGACCACTGAGAGAATTTTAAAGATGCACTTAACTATTGCCCAGATAAGGTAAATCAGGACACAAATGCTGAAGTCACCTGCCCAGGAGAAAGCACTGGAGATTGGTTTGGAACCCAGTGTCTCGCCCCCTAACTTGCACAGCTTTACTTTTTCTTTTCAGTTATACCAAACTTTCATGTGGTGAGATGAATTAAACTGTTGATTTTTAAATTTATATGAAAGTAAAAATCCACTGAGTTTACATTTTTGGCCTTATTTAAACTAATGAATGACTATTGCAGGTGTTGTCTGCACTTAAATTGTAGATTGTTCCACCAAGTGAGCTATTTCAGACACAGTAGGAGTAAGGTAAGAGAAACGCTTTTAGCTTTGTCACTGCAAGTTGCTAAAATGGACAAATATTTTTAAATGATGACAAAATACTTTATGCACTGTATGTATTTATAAGGAATCTGAGCATGCGTTCCCATTTGAGTGATCTGTTATGAGAGGGATGATCCTTTGTCTATTCCAGAGCATAGATTTTATTGAGTAGATTCAATTTACTTTTAAGTCTCTCAATGATTAACATCATTTCAGGATAGTAAACAAGAAAGGTGGAAAGAGGTAAGGTTAGAAATTGTGGAAATAAAGCAAGAATAAGACTACAGGCTACAAGAACTGTAGACACCCACTGGGAATGACTCCTGTTACCCAAATCTGCATTTTTATTGTATTTTCTTCTTTGAGTACTCAGCTAAAGTAAGCAAGAAAAAATTACCAAGGTTACAATTGTCATTAGAGACAGAGCACTTACAGTTTGTGATATCAATTTAGCACATAATATGACCTTAAACAGATGAGAAACAACTGAAGTCAGACATGGATTTTGGTTTAAATTTTTGGCTTTTAGTCTTTCCTGCATTTAATTACCTAATATTTTTACCACTGGTGTCTGTAGTGTCATTTTCGTTTTGTTTATGATGGGGCATTTACCATCATTTCCCAACACTTGATATTTTTCCTCCTCCCTCCTCAAGTCTGTGACACATTTCCCAACATTGGACACAACCCTAAAAACTCCTAAAATGACACACTTTTCTTCATGCCCTCATTATAAATCTTTGAAGTTATAGAAAATGTTTAAAATCAAACTGGGTAGAATTCTTGAATATTTAGTTTAGACATAATCAAGAATATTATTCATGCTCTGAAAATAATTTTATAAAAATATTTAAGACTGTTGAAAATAGTATCATCTAAATAAAAAAAGATTCTAAACTGAACGTGGGTATGAAACAAATTTCTCGGGGAGAGGAGGAGAACAAAAAACAAATAAAGTAGATGAAAGCAAATACCAGTGTTCAGACTTTTCTTCTATCTCGTCTTATTTTAGAGTCCATAAATCTCGAACTTGCCACTCATCTGTTATAAAACTAAAACATAACACACAATTATCCACCAGAATATTTCATCATCAAATATCAGCATGCTAAAAAAAACCTTAAATATCTCTGAATCAACTTCCATCTTCAAATCAGAAGCAGAGGAACAAGAAATGCTGTTAGACACAAATTTGTCCCTTGTTAGAGAATCAAAATAGGAACAGTGGCATGTTTTTCTGGGTAAATCTCTTCCTTAAATATTTTTTCCTGTAATTCATGGTTGTGTCATTTAAACACTCTTTAGAAAAAGAGTTTTGCTCACTTGAATTAACTCAAGAACATGTGGAAAAAGAGAAATCAAAATCTTATTTTGCAGCTCTAACAATTACAAAATTAATTTCGGGGGTATGTGGGAATATCTTTGTCAACTCAGAATAAAAAGCAACTGGGGACAAAATGTCATTAAATATGTAGCACAAATAGATACATTAGTAATAATAATAGCCAACATATACTGACTACTTCCTCTGGCCTAGTAGTTATTTTGGGTTCTTTATATACCTTATTCTACAGTCTTTGCAAAATTGTATGTACTAGATACTATTACTTCCCCAGTTCCCAGTGAGGGAACTAAAAATGAAGCAATGTTGAATGCTAGACCAAAGTGATACAACTAGCAAATAACTGAGTTGTGCATTTACCATTTGATTTCACGTCCAAGTTTATGATTTTTTTCAGCAATTTTATAGCTCTTTCCCTGTTATCAACTTTCAAAGTCCCTTTTTACTGTTCTAATTAACTGCTTATGGCCACACAGGAGGGAAGAGTAACAGGCGATTCAGATCACTTATTGTCAACCGTTCAGGGCAGAATGTTTGTATTAGACCACATCATTGGCTTTCGGGTCATTTGCCTATCTGGGTTGCAATCAGCCTGGACTAGGGTGAAGGGATCATGTGAAAACAGCAGACAGTAGTTTAAGAAGACCCTATCTAAAAAGAAGGTGGCACCTTCCACAAAGGATACCATTTTAGCAGGTATCTTGTGTCTGATCTCTTGAGAATATTACTTATTCAATCTTTTCTCCAGTCTTTATAGAAATGTTTATTTTCCTAATATGTGTTCCTCACCTCTTTATTTTCTGGTAATTGTTTTACATGGAGTAAAGTTTTACAGTTAAGCTGACCTTTCTAATATCCATTATATTCTATTCTCCAAACTTACTCATCCCTTTAGTTCCTTCCTGTACTTTCTGTATTGAGTAAAATGTTATAGTTAAGCTGAACTTTTTCATATTTATTATATTTTATCTGCCCATCAAGGAGTTGAAATTCTTTTATTTAAATTTTTGGATTTCTAAAGAGAGTTACCACATTGTTGTCATTTACATAATGAGGGTGAATTGTTTCCTTCATATAATTTTTTATCATAATTAATTAAAACAGTTACTGAAAAATGTGTAAGATACATAATAACATTTACATAATTGTGTTTATAGTTCCAGATCAAAGAAATGTTAAATAGCCTTGGGAAACATGAACATAAACATATATAATAATTAATAATTAATGATTTAGATAAAGACATAAGAGATATTATGTTAACATACTTCTTTTTCTTTCTTTCTTTTTTTTTCTTAAGAGACAAAATCTCACTTTATCACCCTCGGTAGAGTGCTGTGGAGTCACAGCTCACAGCAACTTCCACCTTCTGGGCTTGGGCGATTCTCCTTCCTCAGCCTCCCGAGTAGCTGGGACTATAGGCGCCCACTACAATGCCCAGCTATTTTTTGTTGCAGTTTAGCTGGGGCCAGGTTTGAACCCGCTACCCTCAGTACATGGGGCCGGCGCCCTACTCACTGAGGAAAAATTAACACTTAGTTTTCTTTGAATATAGAACATAGTTTAGGGAATTTACAGATTTAACAGATATATAACATGGCACTTACAGGTTATTTTTTAATCTTTACTGTCTAAATGTTGACTTGTCCTTATCTCTCATTAGATATATATATACATATACACACACACACACACACACATACAGACACATACATTTTAAAGTATCTTAAGCTAAGATACTTCATGGCTCAGTTTAGTCCTAGTGGTGGATAATTACTTTGATCGTATATAAGTCAGGCCTTAATAATAAATAGTAATCAAGTCATAGAATTCCTAAAATTTGTCTATTTTTTACCATCCCAGTCATCTGCTACTCATCTCCCAAAAGATATATGTTGTAGGTATCACATACTGATATTTTGTCTCAGGTCATACATACTGCTACAGATGGATAGAATATGAATTCTGGTATTCATTTAGATTGATCTGACAAGAAGCCAATAGAGTTTTTAAATATGCCCATTCACTACTCAAAAAAAAGAGGAGAATATACAACTTACAAAAAAATCCGGATTTGCCTTATTTTAAGGGAAGTAACTTTAATTCTCTTTATGAAAATAATATTATTTTAGGAATGATTTGATGACTTACCAAGCTCTGAAGAGGAAGAAATGTAAATACTCAAACCAGATGACTCAGTATCAAAATTCTACAAATTAGGAGATCAAAACAACTTGATTTTTTTTAGTTATATGAGCTAAAAATGTAAAATAGAAATCCTTCCTCAGTGATTAGGAAGTGATAGAAACTTTTATGTCACGTTTTAGTGTATACATACACAAGTATCTTCGTAATATATCTATAAGGGTACGTAAATATGTATAAAGATTATACATAAAGATATAGATTGATAGAAGAAGATATATAGATATAAAAAGTAGAATACCTATATATATATATATATATATGATGTGCTTTTTAACCAATACTTTGTGTGTACACGTATATGGTGTACTTTTAAAGAAAGTATGATGAATATAAAAATGAATCTTAACTTTAGATTATGCCAAAATTTAATGAATCATTCCTTCTCTAAATTAGATTACACTTGAAATATATTAATTTTGATGCAGTAGAAATTACCAGGAATCAAATGAAAGAAATGCTCCTTTAGTTTCACATCAGAGTTGACACCCAAACAATGTCTATATCTTGGCTTAATATATATAAAGTTTTATCATTTGTTGAAGGAAGTCTTCTCTTCTCAGCTCTCTGGGACTTAATCAGGTAGCATTTCTCCTGAGTGACATTAGGGACATGGTGATGGAAATATTACCAAAGGCCTTCTAATGGAGTATGAGCAGACAGAACTAGGACTGAGTTTCCCCAAAAAGAGAGGAAGTATTTTGTGTCCCTCTCCAATTTAGAAAAATAAATAAATAAACACATTTTACAAGAAAGAATATATACCCTTACAAACAGTTATATTCATACATTTTGGAAAATCCTATTCAAAATTTATTTAGGAAATAAAGTGACAAGCATTAAAAAAGCATTTAGGGGGGACTATTCAACAAAAGAACTTTAACTATGAAATTGCATTTGTAGCTGCTTCAAAGGGCAGCTCTGAAGCTGTCTTTCTGGGAAGAATACTCCATCTTAGAATGTACTTAAAGAATGAGGTAACTGCTTATTTAAAACCTCAGTTTTTGCAAAAACAAAAGATCATTTCTACTGTAGGCACCAGGGTATACAGATCTCAGAGTTTTTCAAGCATCTCTCATCATTTGAGTCTCTTAAAATTTACATGTCCTTAAATTGGTCAGAACGCGTGAAGAAAATGTCTGGACCTGAAAGAAATGAGAATATTTTAAATGATAGGCTTTCTTGGACTGACAAAAGATTTAAAATGTAGGTTAGGGCATGAGATAAAAGTAAGGTTGCAAGGTCAATTTTGACACTGCATTTGAAGGGCAATTTGTGTGCATCAAAATTCTACAATTCAATTCTTTAAAAAATCTCACTTTTACTCAATTAGTAATTTACTTTTAAAGGCAAACAATTGACCAAAGATTATCTACATAGTTATTATAACTTCTAATTCACCTTTCACCTATTTATAAAACATTTTAAAAATATGGAAAACTCATATAATGGTATATCAGGCCCTTACTAAATTTCTTACACAGAACCATATTTACGAATATGAAAGTATATCACATAAAATTTATGAGTAAAAGGCAACATACAGAGAAATATGGATGTTTTTCTTTAAAAACTCTGATAATTTACATATATTTTTCTATAGAAAAGTCTACAGGAATGTATAATTATTCAGTAGTACCTATTTTTTAGAAAATTTGATTTATTCTCCTTTTTAATCATCCTCTATATTGTTTTATTTTCATTAAATGAGTCTATAGCTACAAATAAGATAATTATTGGGTAGGCAACTAATTCATAGTGGGATCACAAGACTTAATATGAATTTTGTTAAAGTATGCTGTTTCTCAATAATTTCCTAATTATGGAAAAGTAATATGCATTGGTGTAATGTAAAAAATGGTGCATTTATATATCTTCCCGAAGATATCATGGGGCTCATTTTACATTCCTTTAGATCTTCATGGTTATGATTTCTAACTTCCCTTCAAAATTAAAGTGTTGCATTAGACTGTTTCTTTTGGTAATGTAATAATCACTTTCATGAGAATTCATTTAAATTCTCATGACATTTGTCATCTGTAGAGACATTCTTAATTATCTAGTTTATGTTTGGAAAACCGCTGGAACTTTGCTTCATATTTCACAAATAAGACAGGCCTGCCTACCTAGGACCTCTGTCTGCCATCACATCAACTAATAAAGACACTCTTCTCATTTGGTAGTATGGGCCGTAAATGTATGTCTGCAAAAGGGCAACTGTTGACGGACACCACTGTCTCATCATCTTTTTTTTTTTTCCTAGAAGTCTACATTTTTGCTATTTACTTGGTCACGGAGGTGAAATAAAAGGAGATGAAGTCCATTTCCCTATGCCTTTGATTCTGAAGGACAAAAGGGAAGGAGATTCCTGACAAAATCATGAAGGATGGGCTTCTGATTCTCCAGCCTCTTACGTTTTCAGTATTTAATCTTCTCATCTGTGTCATCCCACCATGATTTCTCCTACCTCCAAAAATGCCTTCCTTTTATCTTTTACTCATGAAATAGTAAATAAATCATAGGTAACGGTTTATATTTCTCAGTAAATAGTTGTTGCGTGTGTATAGCTGCACCTTAAACATGGAATTTTAGGTGTCAGTCAGCAGGTGAGAAGTAGGCAGCTTTGAGGCCTGCTCAGGAAGTGTGGGCTTGGGTGTCGCTGCCCACTGCTGTGCACAAGGCGAGTAGTAGCACCGTTTACAGGATTTCCAAGGAGGTTTCTTTAGTGAGGCACCTGCAGTACCTGCTCATGTGTGTTACATGACTGAAGGTACCACTGCCAGATAACGCCTGGAGGTTGATGTGCTAAGCACACTTCCCGCACAAAATTTATTGCTCACAAATTGCCAGTGAAACCCAGCTTACGGAAATGTCCTTTAATGATTATGAGAGTGGGCTCTCTGTCAGTCAGATGCGTATTTGTATCGTGCTCGTGCTAGTTTAGTGGCACTTAAAAATTCATTTAATTTTCTAAACAGTCTCATCTTCTTTGTAAAATAGAAATGATACACAAATTGTTTAATTTAGTTTGTGGCACAGTTAATAATTGCTATTACTATTTATTGTATTAGTCATTTTCCCCACAAAAATTATTTTCAAAATCTGCCAACTTATTAAGAAAATAATGGAGAGTAAAAGTGTAACTGAATGGCTGCAAAAAGCACTTTACAATATTAAGTATATTCAACCAAAGCAAAATGAATATTCAACCTTATTTCCAGTCAGCCTTTGACGTGTAATCTTCAGCTATATGAGTTACTTGATATTCCCTTAACATACCGTGTTACCTCTTCATGATCTCCCTTTGGTTTGAAATGCTATCCTCCGCCTACAGAGTTGACAATCTTATTTTTTTTTTTAATGCTTAAAAAAGATCTTCCATGGGATGCTTCCCAGAGTGACTGTACCTGTTACTTCTGATAGGCAATATAATTCCGCAACATATCAGGGCTAAGTAATACGGATTTTATCAATATCACCCAAGCCCCACACTGGGAATGTTTCTTCTCACCGTTCTGCGTGCCCGGCCTTTATCACCCGGCTTATCCTCATCTCTCAAGATGGCTATGGCTGTCCCAGACCTCAAACATTCACTGTTTACGGTAGAGCAATGCCAGAATGCTCCTCTTCACAAATCCTTTTTAAATCGAACAGAAAACTTTTCCCAGGAGAGTCCTAGGTGGCTGAATACCTCAGCTGTCATTTGTCAACTCTGGGCCAAATGCCCATGCCCGAGCTGAGAGAGAGATCAGAGAAACAAGCCTGTGGCCTTTCTTACTTCCATGGGAGGAATGAGATTTTCCAAAAGGTGAAGATAGCTGTTGTCTAGGCAGCTAACAGCACCTCCTGCATGCACTGTCATCTCAGCTCTGAACTTCAGCCTGGTGGACAATATATTTGTTCCATTTTCATTGCCCTTTCAACAACACTCCAGACACACCTATATTAGCGCCTGGGTCACATTATTGTAAACATTTATATTTGGCTTGCTGCTTTGCTAAACCATCAACAGTTTATGGGAGGAGACCTGAGGGCGGGGTTAGCACAGTGGTTCACACCTGTAATCCTAATTCTCTGGGAGGCCAAAGGGGGTAGATTGCTTGAGCTCAGGTATTTGAGACCAGCCTAAGCAAGAGTGAGACCCCTTCTCTACAAAAAAAATAGAAGAAGAAACAGAACGAAAGAAATTATAACAGGTTGTGTACAATGTGAGGGTTTTCAGCATGCCCCCTGCGTGAAGGGCTCAACTAAAACTTGAAGTTTACCTTAGAAATGAAAGCAATGTAACCAAAATGTTTGTACCCTCGTATCAATCTGAAATAAAGCAAAAAAAAAAAAAAAAGAAAAAAAAACCCTTGCCAGGCATTGGCAGGGGATGGGTATCCTTGTGTTAGCAGCAACTCTGGAGGCTGAGGCAAGAGGGTCACCGGGCACCAGGACACATGAGTTTGAAGCTGCCGTGAACTATGAAGCCACGCACTCAACCCAGGGTGACAGAGTAGGATGCTGTGTAAACAAAAAGAGAACTTGAGGGCAGGCTTGGTGGCTTATACTTATAATCTTAGCACCTAGCACTCAGGGTAGATAAGGTTAGAGGATTGCTTGAGCTCAGGAGTTCGAGTCCAGCCTGAGTAAAATCTAGACCCTGTCTTTACTAAAACATAGCAAATTTTAGCCAGGTTCAATAGCTTGCATGTGTAGCCCCAGATACTTGGGAGGCTGAGGAAGGAGGATCACTTGAAACCAGGAGTTTGAGATTGCTGTGAACTAGGCTGATGCCATGGCACTCTAGCCTGGACAACAGAGTGAGACTGCCTAATGAAAAGAACTTGAGACAAATAAAAGTGTAGTATTGAAGGGCCATGAAGGGTTAACATGGCACAAGGGATAGAAGATTTTGCAGCATCTATGAAAGAACCAAAGCCTAACCGTCTGCTTCATATCTCTCTAAGTCTAGAGATGAGAAAAAACATGTGAAGTTTTGTACCCCCTGGGAGATGGGAGGAGGATCATATGGGATTTAGAGAATAGAGCTTGCCAGGGAATGTCAATAATTTAGGCTTTTTCTTTTACATTTATGAAGGAGATGTCAAAATCGTTCCCTTCCTTAACAATGTAGCATGTGAAATAACTCTGCCAATTCATTTCAGTGGGCTTTTGACAAAAGGTAGGCAAAAAGGAAATAGATAATTTCTACTAAAATTTAAACAAACAGCACACAACTGCAAGGCATTAGTCCAATGATAATAAAAACTCCAGTCCACCATGTTCAGATTTATTCCACTGAATATATAACCTTTGTGTCTTGCTAAATAAAAGACAGAGTTTTTACTTTGGTATCTATATAAATTTTTTCTTGGTTAAAAAAACAAAAAAGGAGTTCCAAACAAGTCTATGCTGAGTGTTTTATAATTTTCCATATCACTGCCTAAAAAATGCAAGAAGTCTACCAGTGTTTAAGTGATCAAGGAAGAAAATGACTTTCTCCATGAAAATTAAATGTCAAATTGGATTTGAAATGTTTACAGAGGTACTTTTCATTTGTTCATTATGATAGAAATGATAAATGAGCAAAGCTTCTTCCTGAGGATAATGTACTTCTTCAAATTTTCAATTTTGTCCCAGTTTTATGTAAGATGTTTTTGTAAGCACAAATTGGCATTCGCAGCTCCAAAAACACTTGGTACTTAATAAGGCATAGAATGATTAAAATTTGTTAGCAGCCAATGGAAAGCATAAAATATACAATTAATTACAATTTTTTGTAATGAACATGATCTGATCACATTTCTGCATTTTTCATCTCACAAGAATAGCTTCAGTACACACATGTACACACGTATATATGCTTCCCAATTCCTATATTTTCAATCATAAGTTTCAGTCGAGCTTTTATAATTCTTTTTGTAGAATTATGTCATGTGATTTTAGTCATTATTGCTGGCCTTCATCCTGTGCCAATGTATTTGGACTGACGTTTGACATTAAGGAGAAGAAAAGACATTTTATATACAAGTAAACAGTGTCAAAAGTAAGAGAAAGTGACTTAGGAGGAAAAGGCCTTTACACTAAAGGTAAGATCATTTGCAGCTTGCTTGTTTCCTACTCACTTGGTATGTGATATCCTGGCTGTGACATAAGAATGGGCACAAGGTTTCAGCTTCTTTTTGCTGTTACAATTTAACACAAACTCAATGTCTCAAAGCAATACAAGTTTATTAATTTACTATCCAGAGGTTGGAAACCTAAATAGTGTCTCAGGGCTGAGTTCTTTTGGAGGCTTGCAGTGATTATCCGTTTCCACTCCTTTGCCAGCTCCTAGAGTCTGCTCATGTTCCTTGTCTCTTGGCCCCTTCCCAAGATCTCTACACCCCATCCTTACGTGGCATCTTTCCTCTCTGACCACCAATACTCAAGAATCCTTCTGGTGATATTGGGACCACCTGAATAATTGGGGGTGCTCTCCCCACCTCCATATCTTTCACTTCATTACTTCTGCAAAGTCTCTTTTGCTATTCAAGGTGACATTATTCACAGGTTCTAGGAGTTACGATGTAGACTTTGGGGGATGCTATTGTTCAATCTACCTGAGAGTTCTTATTCAACCTCATTTCATTTCAAATCTTATTCTTTGATTTGCCTTTCAATCAACTTAACTTTAAGGATGAATAAAATCTCGGATGGAATTTTACACCAGTTTTAAAATATGGGAGCATTGTGTGGATGCGTGTAGACATTTGTGGAATCAGTTTCTAATTATCAATAAAGTCTCAGCATGACAATGGGAATTACTGATTAAAAATCATGTGCTATTGAAACATGGATACGTTTTTAATGCTTAATTCCCTTCTAATTCAAGCCTATGCTGATTTTTTTCAGGATGGATTTTTCAAAGATAAATGATTCTGTGAATTATAATCTCATAGTGTTTAATAAGGCTTATTTTTCAACCACCCATTTGTGAAGAAGATATATTTTCTTGCCAAACTGAAATTGCCCTTGTTCAAGCATTTTTGATTTATCTTCTTTACTCCAAAATCTCCAAGATGTACATAATCAAAATACATCTTTGCATTTGTTTTAAATACAGACTTCAGGTTGTGAGTTAAATTTTATCTTACACTTAAAATTGTGATATTCCTAAAGGAATTATCTTTGTAAAAAAATTTACAATACCATTAACACATTTGGCTAAGTTAACACTGCACACTAGCTATTGTAAAAATCTCATTTTCAGTAGTCTTTAAGAGACTCTAGAGAATAACACTGAATCTCTCTCAAGTTTGATTTTCAGTTTTCATGGATGCTTTAATTTTATATAGTATAACCTTTAATATTCCATGGTATTTTACTTTAATCATGGGAGAACTTAATTTTGTTCTAGTGATTAACTAAACAAAGCTATTTATCATTCTGAAAATAAAACACAGAATACCGTATTGCTTTGGGTTTTCTTTTGCCACTCTCTTCGTAAAAATAATGTATAATTATTTTAAGAAAATTTGATTTTCTTTTCATTTAAATCTTGTTACTGCAAATATGAAATCTAATACAGAATTCTCAATCTTCCAGGAACTCATTACACAGTAGGTATGATACATACAGCAGAGTACAGTAGGAGCTTTTTGGTGTTTTGAGTAGAGTGTTATGTACCCAGTGATAAGAGAAATTATTGAGGAAGTGTCCATAAAGGAGGTAAAATGCCATTAGATGTAGTGAATGGCTAGAATTTTGTAAAATGGAAAGTGCATTCCAAGCAAAGGAATAAAACAGTAAAACCTATAAATGATACACTTAGGGAAAGTGAATAGAGTGGTAAGGAGAGCTAAAAGTGTATGTCCAGTGGTGAAAGGACAGAAAGTATTGGGAGAGAAGTCCATTGATCATTTTAGGCAAAGCAAGTTAGGCTGATGCAGTGGATCCTGCCTGTAACCCTACACTCTGGGAGGCTGAGGCAGGTGGATTGTTTGAGCTCAAGAGTTCAAGACCAGCCTAAGCAAGAGTGAGACCCTCCTCTCTACTAATAATAGAAAAATTAGCCAGGCGTAGCAGCAAACCCCTGTAGTCCCAGCTACTTGGGAGGCTGAGGCAAGACCATCGCTTGAGCCAGGAGTTTGAGGTTGCTGTGAGCTAGAATGCCACTGCACCCCTCCCAGGATAACAGATGAGATTCTATCTAAAAAGAAATAAAGGAAGGAAGGAAGGAAGGAAGGAAGGAAGGAAGGAAGGAAGGAAGGAAGGAAAGAAGGGAGAGAGAAAGAAAGAAAAGAAATTTAAAAGGAATTCTGAGAAATTTGTTCTCCATCTACGTATGTACATTTTTCTAGAGTAGATGAATCTAAAGGAAAGGGACTAAGAAACTCTTTGATACTTGATAATAAACACTGTTTTTTAAGCCTTTACATGAGCTTTATACAAATTTGAAGTTGAATTTGTGATGGTTTCTGTGGTTCTCCACAGGAATTCTTGTGGTAATATAGTTATTGTCTGTTACATGAGACAAAAGGAAATATAGCCTATTTCTCTTTTAGCAATTATGAATGGTGTGGTATTAATCATTCTATGCTTAAGTTATCAACGAGATGTACAAATGCTAAAGAAATACCGTTGATTTTGGCTAAGCTCTGAAAACTTAAGTTATAATACTTCCATAATACTTAGCTGTTCGTGAGGTTACTCTTTTTTTCTTTGTACGAAAGGTCTTTATTGGTGGGGGATGCTGCAGAGCAGCATTAAGGAGAGAGACAGACAGAGAGAAAGAGAGCGGGAAAGAGAGAGAGAGAGAGAAAGAGGGGGGGAGAGAGGAGAGAGATGTAGATAGAGATGGGGGAGAGGGGGGCAGAGAGGAAAAAGCGCGAGGTTAATCTTTAACCCATTTTATTACTTCTTTATCAGAGTCCTTAGGAATTTAACTATTTAATATGTATTATTCCTCCTTTATCTCTAATTTGTAATTAGCTACCAGAGTTGTTCATTTCTATTTTATTTAAATTGCCCTGTAATACCTTGTTATTCATTCATTAGGCAGGAAGTTACCAATTTGATTAGTATGATAAAGCTACTGTTAAGGAAAATGGTATAAGATTAGTGCACATTAATTATAGTGAAGTTTTCATGAAGCTGCCCACCACATGGTTACTCAGTAGACCCCTATTGGTAGATCTTGGTTTCAGTATTTGACTTGATAGTTACTATTTTTTGAAAAGATCAAATTTAGCAGTTCATCTTGATATTAAAATGAGAAAATATAAGTTAGCCAGTTTGCAGCAACTTAAAGAGAAAGAGAACTTTCTTAAAATTTTCAGCTACAAATTTCTATATCAAAATTCTAAAAATGTGCATCCTACATTTCTATTAAAATATATAATTAGATGTTTTCATATGAATGTAGAAGAATTATCATACTAAGCTTTTTTCCTGACAGGATGCATCCACACTCAGGAAACTCCATAGACTATGGTTGTCCTAATCTTTTCATGTCTTTTGACTGCAATAATCTATTATTATAAAGAGATATCCACGGGACTAGCTTTGATCTTTTCCTTAGGGATGTAAATGAAATTGCCTTCACATCCTCATAAGCTTCTTGTTTTAATTACAGTGTAAAACACTACATTTCATACAATAGGAAGACATTTAAAATAAGATTAGTTTTGCTATCTCAGAAGTGTGGGATGAAGCATTAAATAGGATAAAAGGAAAACACACATACACGTAACATATTTAGCTTCTTATTTAAGGACCTCAATCCAGTGGATGTACTTTTACGTCATCATCTTGAAATACTGAAAATTCATTCATTTGAGTTTTATAATCAATGTTTGTAAAAGCTGACTTGGAAATGAAATATCTAGTTGCAAAATAAATAGGTTATAAATAGATGGGTTATCATAGCTATTCTTAACTGCTATTTCCTATATGAAACTGTTCCAACAGTGCACCAATGTAAATTATCTTTAAAGGTTGGCATTTATTTAGCAAGCTGATGACATAGACTCATTAGGTAAATTCTCCTATATTGGAAAAAACTCATTTGGAATAATGATGGATTTGTGCCTTTATCTACACACGTGCAAGTATGTGTTGAGCAGCGGTGGCTTGCATATTTTCCCAAGGAACTTTTCTCTGGGATTTTCCCAAAAGATTATTCTATAGCTATGGCTCAATGTAGGTAAACATCAGGACATTAAAACAAAATAAAATGAATGAAACACTCAACTATGAAATGTATGTTTTTCAATCTTACATAGAGCCACATTGCCGTTAGAAAGTAATCCTTTCACAAATTCCTAGACAATCCCTTTTCTAATTCCCACAGCAATTATCCTAAACCCTTGCTACCCTTCCCAATTCACATTCCTCAGATCCTGCTATTAGTTCTTAAGAGAAAACACAACCAAGGAATCAAGGAGTGTACTTTGACCATATTCCCAACGAGCTAATTTTCTGTGTTTCTGCTGGTATTTGGGTTCTTATTCCATCCCCATAAGTTTCTTGGGGAAACTGTTCCACTTTCAACTCCTTTTGACACCTCTTGTCTCTCTTCCTTTAGTAGTATCTAGCTGGGCCTACTTGTCCACTCTAGCCTTTTAGAACTCACTGTACTTGAACTTCTTCAGCAGTGACACCCTTAAGGAGTTTCTCAAATTTCACACGGGTTCAGTAAATCTCATTCTCCTTGGATCCTTCTTCTCTATCTGTGGCTGAACTATGTCTCCTTTGTTACTCTGGCCAGACTATTCTTATTTCTCTCTCTCTCTCTCTCTCTCTCTCTCTCTCTCTCACTCTCTCTCCCCTCTTAACATTAATTTTATCTATATCTGTTCTTGTGGTTTTTCACTGTCTTCTTATGCCTCCAGTTCTCCAGTTTGATCATTTTCCAGAAATTCAAATGTAAGTATTTCACTGCCTATTGGATATTTCTTCTTAATGTCTCCAAAGCTTTCCACACTCGATATTCCAAAAATGGTGGAGAAGTCAGACATTTAGTTCAGATATCAGACTAATGATTTGAGCAATTTATGAAACTGTCAGCGTGATAGTTGATATTTCAATTTCCTCATCATGTACAGCTTTGAAGCCACACCCTGCCAACTCATTCGTCCCTCTCCTCTGGATAATTTCATGATTTCTATTTGATCTCCCTGCTTCCACTTTCACTTTACTACAGTTTCTTCTGAGCGTAGTAACCAGAGAGATCCTTTAAAAATATAAGTTGGATCCTGCAGTTCTGCTCAGAATCTTTCAGCGGTTGCCTGTGTTGTTGATTTAGTGAAACTCAAAACCATCTGCTCCCCGATCCCTTTACACCCTCGCCACATATTTTCCTAATTTCTCTTTTCTCCAGCCAAAATGACCTCCTTGGTATTTTTCAAATTTACTGGACACCCGTTTGCCTCAAATTCTTAGCCCATCTCCTGATCTTTAACACATGACCTTTGATTCAGGTGGATGTGACTCTCATCTTTATTCAAATGCCACACTCTCTGTGACATATTCTCTGACCACTATATTTTAAATTATACCTGCTTCTGATCTGCAACTTTTAGTCCCATCTCTATTTTATTTTTCTTAATAGGGTTTATTTTCTAATATACTACATGTATAATTAACTCATTTATTTTATTTTCATTTATATCCTCCCACTATAAGTAAGTTCCATGATAGAAAGAATTCTATTTTAACATTATTGTTATTATTATATCCCCAGTCACAAAAACCCAGAAGTCTAATAATGTATCTTGCCTAAATGAATGAATGAACAAATTAAGATTTGGGTGGCAAAAATGCTTTTGAACTAAATATTACCATGAACATACTATTTTAGAAATTATTCAATTACTTCTACTAGAATCATTCTATTCTTCACCGTGAGCAGACTCATATGCATTGTGCACACACAGCCAATCTTTTTTTTAATCCATCTGTTTTATCTTGGTTTTGTGAACCATCCAATCAATTCACTTCCAGACATGTTTAAGCCTTCCAAATATATAGTCACCAATTCTTTTTTTTGAGACAGAGTCTCACCATGTCACCCTGGGTAGAGTGCCATGGTGTCACAGCTCACAGCAACCTCAAACTCTCGGGCTTAAGCGTTTTTCTTGCCTCAGCCTCCCAAGTAGCTGGGACTACAGGTGCCAGCCACAAAGCCTGGCTATTTTTAGTTGTAGTTGTAATTGTTGTTTGGCAGGCCTGGGCTGGATTTGAACCCACCAGCTCCAGTGTATGTGGCCGGTGCCCTAGTCGCTGAGCTACGCGGCACTGTGCCTAGGCACCAATTCTTAGCTCTTACATACCACATTTGGAGCAGTCTTATATAAGTTCCTCTCTTAGTCCAATCAAATTGAATGTTTCTCCAGACATTTGGAAGAGTCTCCCTACCAAAAGACTTTGTACCACGTTTTATTATTATAAATTTTCTGAAGTACTTTCCATCACTTCACATTACCTTCACATTGCTTCCCATAGCAATCAAAGACCTTCTTTACCAAGCCTGACCTATATTTTTGAGACACTTTATTTCAGCACCATAAATACTTCTGTCTTGCCCTCTTTACTTCTTTATACTTTTTCAAGTATGTATTGATTTTTACTGGGTCACATACTAAACAATGGCATTTTCCCCTCTCACTATAGCAATTCGATGTAGTTTGAGAGAAAGGAAGAGAAAACTTAGCATTTTAAGATCATAGATCAAATGCAGAGTAGTTATTGGTACAATGAACAGCTATTCTGATTTTTCTCAGACAAACTTGGTTTACGCCTGTTGTCCTGGTATAATATTAACAAGCCTTCTTTCACTCTTGAAACTCTATCAGTTGGTAAGAAATTATATGGTCTCTTAGTTTATAAGAAAAATAATGAATTTCTTCCATAATCTTTCTGTACATTTACTTCAAAAGTTATGTGATGACCCAAAGCAAAATGTAAGTCCCTTTCTTTGAGTACTGGAACATGCTTATAAATATATCACACATCACTATTTGGAGGAGAAAACCTAGGTCTTATAACCTAAATGTTATTTCACTTTCACTAGAAAAATGTTTTCTTCTCCAATGTAATGTAATAATTAATGCCTGAGCAACTGTTTACTAATGCTCGCCTGGAATATCCCTATATCCCATTCATCTAAAGCCTACGTATCAGTAGAGGGATGGTTACATACCCGACTCTATGCTTGGTTCCATCTATCTCTAACTCTAGTCTTTCCTTTTCGCATTTTTTAGGGGCATCTGCTTTCATAGATAGTATCTTTGATCCTTTAAAATAAAGACTGGCTTCTACACCTTTGATTCTACAGTACCAAGTCTAGAGATAAATGCAGAGAATGTTCAATAACTTAGTGTAAAGAAACAATTATGACAGTGGTGGTGACGAGCACCAGATTGATGGTGAATATATGGAAAAAAACAAGGAATTATCAGAGAACGTCTATACTTTGAGAATTTAAAAGGTTAATATTATACCCGCATCTATAGATTAAAGGTCTATGTATTTATAACGTATATTTACTTAAAGTTATACTGCTGGGGTGGAGGGTGTTGAACAGAAGGGAAAGATATATTGCATTTTATTAAATCTAGGATACCATTGAGTATAAGATGTACCATTATTTTGTATATTGCTAGGAAAATAATTGTTTTTTAAGCTATGGCCAAATGCTTTCATATAACTTAGTATTTTTATTTTATATTTATTGACTTAGCTCAGTTAGACTTATTCAATGATCATTTTATCTTAAATTATTCACGTAATTGTGTAATAAAATTACAAGTGAAATTAAACAGCTAAAATAATCCTAATACCCCTTCACACTCAGAGGCCATCAATTATAAGAAACATTCCTCTTTCAGAAATGTTAATACGTAAAAGAGATTTTTTTCCAATGAACTCACAATGTATATGTAAAAGCTAATACACTGTGAAAAATAAACAATTGTTGATTTTATTAGAACTTGAGGAAAAGTTACAGATCCCATATATCCTGAAGCAAGGAAAGGAAACAGCCTACTTTTTAGACACAACCAACCATAGGAAATCATAGTTAAAACGTAGCTTTATGAAGTGTACTAGCCCTTTTGCAGAAGTTGTCACCTTGGAAGTCTTGGAGATGAAGGAAAGAAAATACTGTGGTATTGCATATCTAATTCATGTAGAGACATGAAGTGCCATTATCAGGATGGATGGTTAGGAACTGAATACTCAGGCTCAGCACCTGTGGCTCAACGGGCTAAGGCGCCAGCCACATACACCTGAGCTGGCGGGTTCAAATCCAGCCTGGGCCTGCCAAACTACAATGATGGCTGCAACCAAAAAATGGCCAGGACTTGTGGCAGGCGCCTGTAGTCCCAGCTACTTGGGAGGCGGAGGCAGGAGACTCGCTTGAGCCCAGGAATTGGAGGTTGCTGTGAGCTGTGATGCCACAGCTCTCTATCCAGGGTGATAGCTTAAGGCTCTGTCTCAAAAAAAAAAAAAAACCTGAATACTCAGAAATGGAGTTTAATTACAATATTTAAATCATTACTGATTTTTCTTTCTCGTGGTGCAGAGAAGGAAACTGAAATTTCTATGCTCATGAGCTTTTCCTTGGATTCAACATCTTACATAAAAGTCACTGGTTGGAATATCTATCTATATGCCGTCTTTGAGCTGGTAAAGTCTCTAGTCATAAACATAAACAGCATTCTGAACTATTTCCAGAATAGGTCACTTAAGACTATAACAAAGTCAAATCTCTGAAAATTGCTTGAACTGAGTAGCTAAAATTAAGAAAAATAATAGAGAACATGGGCTCACGTTCACATACCTTTTCTATGTTGCTTTCCCACATTTCATCTCTGTGCTGCTCTTGTGTTCATGTTCAGATCATTCATATTTTATTTTGAAACATTTTCATTTTCAGATCAGCACTTGTGTGATCCTGGTGAATTTCTTTGCCACGATCACGTGACTTGTGTCTCCCAGAGCTGGCTGTGTGATGGGGACCCTGACTGCCCTGACGATTCAGACGAGTCTTTAGATACCTGTGAGTAGAAAGGTTCTCATGCCATTCGGATTTACCTTGCATGTGAAACTAAATGTCAGTTGTTTTCAGGGATGACTGCTGTTCTAGTTGATTCTCTCTTTTTTTTCCCCTCAAATAGCTTATGAAACTTGAAAGCTTTTGTTTATTTCTTTGAAATGAGAATGTGAATGAGAGCATAAAATGCAGTTTTGCAGTGTGAATTAACTTATTGGAGGGAAGAAAATGCAAGGTTAATTATTTCAAAGTTACTGGGTTAATACCAGGAACAAAAATGACGTGAAGAAAAAAAATTCTTTAAAATATAGCACTGAAAGGTAATAAGACCTTCTTCAACACAACGTATCTCTTACATTTTCAGTCAAAGGAACATATAGATAAAATATTAAGGAAATCAAGCTTTACTTTCTATATTATTTCTGTTAATATCTTAAGGCACTACATAAATTACTGAACATGTTCTCTTTTGAGCCTGAAAGCTAAAAACTTTGTCTATCCGTGCAGTAAGGATCTTTGCTTTTCTAATATCAGATTCAGAAACCCTGAATCTAACCCTTTCTAAGCACTTTCCATAGCTTCAAATTACCTACAGATAGTTTCCCAAGGCCATCAAGTCCCATTATTACCAACCATGCCCTATGTTTTTGAGATTCTCTATTTTAAAAGCTTCTTATAAAATACACAGATCCTAATAGTAGTCATATCACTATACCTTGGAGTCCACTGAGGATTGTGTCCACATTAGAAATACTACAATAACAAAATTATAAATAGCACTATGACGTTATCTAAATACGCCATTCTTTTTTAATGCCTACTTATCTTAAAAAGTATGAACAGTGTCTTACATTTTGATAATTTATATTTTAAGCATTTCTGTTAATAATACTAGTCCCTGCTCTTCAAGCAACCAGGTACTCCGTATGTCAATGTCATCCCCAAACTAATCCCATAGTCCTATGAATTCAAAGTGAAAACAATACTCTTTCAACTTTATTCCTTTGCTTGATATCGTTGGTTCCATTTTTATCCACATTTTTACAAGCCTTGCAGATAATTTTAATGAAAATCTTGCCTTTTGAATACAGAGGGAAATGCTTATTGATTTTCTTTATGTTTGATGGTCTTTTTAAAATTTCTCAACATGTGAGTACTTAAATATTTGCATTAATTGCCTCTCTTTGAGCAAGTCATTTACCACACTTCTAGTTTTCACCAGTTAAAATTCTAAACGCCTTACTAGACTCCTTAAGGCATATAAAAAGTTCTGGGAATAATAAGTGTATATATATATATACACTTATATATGTATATATATGTATATATGTACACATATATGTATATATATATATAAAACATTTAAAAATACAATAAATTCTAATAAATAAATTATGAATTCATATGGAGAAATATTATTTGGAAATAAAAGGAAATAAAGTTCTCATACATGCCACAACATGGATTTACCTAGAAAACATTGTGCTAAAAGCAAGAAGCTAGTCAAAAAAGACTACATGTTTTAGTATTGCATTCATATATTAATAAAAGATCCAATATAGGCAAATATATAAAGATAGAAAGTAGAGTAGGGGTTGCTAGGTCTGGGGAGGAGCGTCATGGAGAGGGAATGAGAAAGGTAATGGCTACTAGTGAGTATGGGGTTTTGCAGGGGGGTGATGAATTGTTCCTAAATCAGATTATGATGATGGTTGCATGACTTTGTGAATATATTTAAAAACATGGAATTGTGCTTTTCAAATGGATGAATCATGTGGTATGTGATAAATAAAGGTATTTAAATAAAGGCATTTTAAAAGTGGGAAAATTTCTACACATATGGGTGCAGATGAACAGAAATATAAAAAGACAGCAATAATAAGTACTTTGGTTTAGGTTACATATGTATTGGGACACATTTCATTATCGTAACTCTTTTTAGCTTTAGTCCACATCAAATCAAGTGCTATCTAGAAATTATCACCTTATTAGCTACAAATACAAGGAAGGACAGTCATGGCATAATCAGAGTTAGAGTTGAGTTCTTTAATTTTGGCAGTGGGGCCTTGCATTCTGCCTTAATTGTTGTATCAGTTCTCTGATGGAAATAAGTGACAGAGACAGAAAATATATTTGTGAAATTCATGTACAACAAAGCCAGGTTGAAGGGGGAATGGAACTGGCTGTCTGGTACAATGCAAAGGTGGTTAGGAAGAAATTGCTATGACATGGTGACGAGACACATCCAGCAGGGGTTCCTCTCATGCTGGTGAAGAATAGAGAACGATGTCCCCTTTCTGCTCGAAGGGGAGCTCGACAGAGAATCAGACTGGAGAGGTCTCATGGTCCACAGGATGCAAAAGAACATGTGTGGTCAGGCTCAGCACCCGTAGCACAGTGGTTATGGCATCAGCCACATACACCATGGCTGGGGGGTTCGAACCCCACCTCGGCTTGCTAAACAACAATGACAACTGCAACACAAAATAGCCAGATGTCGTAGTGGGAGCCTGTAGTCCCAGCTACTTGGGAGGCTGAGGCAAGAGAATTGCTTGGGCCCAAGAGTTTGAGGTTGCTGTGAGCCGTGACACCATAGCACTCTACCGAGGGCAACATAGTAAGACTCTGTCTCAAAAAAAAAAAAAAAAAAAAAAAAAAAAGAATGTGGTCAACAGCTGAAGTCTAGAGAAGCAAGAAAGAGACATCTCAGTGTTTGACAAAGTGAGTGAAGATGAGTATTCCACCACCGCCCATAACCATCCATGCTTCCAAAACCATGGCTGATATCCACAGCAAAGGACCAGATTTTCTGGCAAGTATCTGCCCTAATTGTTTGAGCATCTACTGGAGTGGTCGAAGTCTCCACCACAATAGTGGTAACTACTTCGAATACCCATCTTCTACTCGAAGATAGATACGTTATCATTTTGAGTTTGGGAAGACAGGTGGTCTTTCAATTTACAGTTAGGTCCTCTTAGCAGGTCTCCTTTGATAGAGACCTCAACTGGAAATTACATGCAGGTTAATTAAAAATAGAGAAAGATTTTCTGATCACTTAATTTGTAAAGTGTAATTCATAACTGCTCATGATATTTTTGGCAGTTTTTAAGTTTTATTCCTCTCCAAAGAAATTTGATGGATTCAATTATAAAATGCTTCTTCATATTACCCATTTTCACTTTATTCTCTACCATCAAAATTACTAAATATTTTTAAAGGCAACACTGAAACTGTTCTTTTTTTTTTTTAAATACATGTATTTTATTATTCTTCATTACATTATTCCCCCCCCCACCCGTCCGTGATAAGACAGAATTGATTTACAGAAAAGAATACAGAAAACACCAAAGCTCCTGGTAGTGGGAGAGATTTCA
>CAUYRH010049212.1:0-11451 GCA_963574655.1 Perodicticus potto | reverse complement strand
AAATGAGAAAATATCATGAATGTTACATTAATCAGGTGGATAAAAATATCTCCGATTGTATGGGAAGCCCGCACACTGTACTCCAAGCCTGAATCATTGTACACAGTTATGACTTAATAAAAAATAATTAAAAAAAAAATTTATACTCATTGTCTATGGACAACTTTGTAGAGAGAGAAATATCAACTTTAGCTAAACCTCCACCAACTTTTCTTTCTCTCTCAGAGCAAAAGCACTTAGGAAAGAAGGTGAGTGTTGTTATTCTGGGGAAATCAGTGAATCTTCTTTAGCTTAAGTAAAAACAAATTATTCATAATTACGAGACTTTGTAATCAGTAATACATTTCTTTTTATTGTTTGTGATTCATTAAGGGTACAAAGAATTAGGTTACACTGATTGCATTTCTTAGGTAAATTCCCTCTCATAATTGTGTCCCGCCCCCAAGAGGTGGGTCACACACAGTGACTTCCAACCCCCTTCCTTCTTACCTCTCCCCCTCCCTCTCTCTCCGCCCACCATGTATTAGGTCATCTATTGTCTTCATATTAGAACAGAGTACATTGGATTCTTGCTTCTCCATTCTTGTGATGCTTTACTAAGAACAATGTGTTACACCTCCATCCAGGTTAATACAAAAGATGTAAAGTCTCTATTTCTTTTATTGGCTGAATAGTATTCCATGGTATACATATACCACAGCTTGTTAATCCATTCCTGGGTTGCTGGGCATTTAGGTTGTTTCCACATTTTGGCAATTGTAAATTGAGCTGCTAAAAACAGTCTAGTGAAAATGTCCTTATGATAAAATGATTTTTTTTCTTCTGGGTAGATGCCCAGTAATGGGATTGCAGGATCAAATGGGAGGTCTAATCTGAGTTATTTGAGAATTCTCTAAACTTTCTTCCAAAAAGGTTGTATTAGTTTGCAGTCCTACCAGCAGTGTAAAAGTGTTCCCTTCTCTCCACATCCATGTCAGTATCTGTAGCTTTGAGATTTCGTGATGTGGGCCATTCTCACTGGGGTTAGGTGATATCTCGGAGTGGTTTTGATTTGCATTTCTCTGATAATTAGAGACGAGCATTTTTTCATATATTTGTTAGTCATTCATGTGTCTTCTTTAGAGAAGGTTCTATTATCTCTGTTGTCCAGTGATATAAGGGATTGTTGGCTCTTTTTTTTTTTTGTTAATTTGCCTTCTCTGTAGTTACTAATTATCAAGCTTTTATACAATTCTTTGTATGTAAATATCATTTCCCATTTTGAAGGTTATCTATTTGCTTTGGTTGCTGTCTCCTAAGCTGTACAGAAAATTTTCAGTTTAATTAAGTACCACTTGTTTATTTTTGTTGTTATTGCAATTGCCATAGAAGTCTTCATAAAAATCTTTCCCCAGGCTGATATCTTGAAATCTTTTCCCCACATTTTCTTTGAGAATTTTTATTGTTTCCTGCCTTAGATTTAAATCTTTTATGCATCTTGAATCAATTTTTGTGAGTGGAGAAATGTGCGGGTCCAGTTTCAGTCTTTTACATGTGGATATCCAGTTCTCCTAGCACCATTTATTGAATAGGGATTCTTTCCCCCAGTGTATGTTCTTGTTTGGCTTATCAAAGATCAGGTGGCTATAAGCTGTTAATTTCGTCTCATGGTCTTCTTTTTGATTCCAAATACCTGTGTCTCTATTTTTATTCCAATATCTTGCTGTTTTGATCACTATGGCCTGTAGTACAGCCTAAAGACTGTGTAGACTGATGCCTCCAGCTTTTTTTTTTAAAACAGTGTACCTCAACTCTGAAGGTTGAGACTTTCTGCTAAAAATGATAGCATCTTACAATCATGTCCCATGTAATGCTTAAGTCAGTGATGCACTTTCAGTCAGGCTCCCAGCCTTTATTATCATTTCTCATACCTCATTCTTTTATGCCTTGCACAATGCCACATTTGTCAAGTTTTACCTGTTTTATTCATCTGTGATGATTTAGCATTCACCTTTTCATTATTTTTTCCATTGACACATTTCAATTCAAATTCCTATTATCTGTCATTGGGGAATATTGGGGGCTGAAAATATTTGTATGTGTATTTTTCATTTCACTTGCAATCTGTCATGAGATTCTGTGATCATATTAATTTCTCATTTAAAAGTCACTAATGGCTTTTCACTGATTATCTAAAAGAAGCCAAGTAGTCTGGACAAACGTCAAAATACCTGACAGGGATTTCAATCTTATTGTACATAAAGGTTATAATTTAATCTGAACAGATCTTCTTCTTTCCTAACTCCTGTCAGGCTCTTATGTCCACTAAAATACAAATTTCATGTAGCCAATCTCTCTGTTTTGTTCACTGCTATATGTATATTGATAGTACCTATAAATGTGTAGGCATTCAATGTTTATGGGGCAAATTATTAAATGAATGAGTTCATAAGTGAATGATTATTTAGAATAATTTCTTTTATGTTTTTTACCTCTTGAAATGCTCCCATTTTATTTTTTGAGGTGGTACAGAGAGTGGTGTATTCAATTCAGAAAAGCAGATAGATCAGAATGAGTAGCAATTCTTTGATGGTTTGTAGGGAAGTGTAAGGATGTTATATTATCATTTATTCAAAAATTCTTACTGAATAGCTCCTGTGCACAAAGTCCTGCTTCCATTGTTTCTATAGTCAAAGGCTTGAAAATATAGTACCTGAGATAGAAAATGCAAAATTACTTAGGACATATGGTTTGTCTCATTATTTTGGTATTTAATTGTAAAATAAAATGAACATCAAAGAAGTCAATGATTTCATTCCTTGCATATATTACGACATCTATGAAAATGTGACTTAAAAGCCACTTAGAAGCCAGATTGGAGGATAAGTAGAAAATTACTAGAGAACTAATTAGAAAAAGGGAACAGTCAAAGGATATACCATGAGTAGATTTAAAGTACATTTTATAGAAAATATGATGAACTTAAAAGCATCAGGAATCATAAAATGATCATGATTTATAATATACCATAATAAATTTTTGAAGTCCACTTTAAGGAAATAACACTAGGAAAAATTTTTTAATAAAAATGATATTTTTGGAGTTATTTATGTTAAGAGTTTTGGAGAAACCTAAATATTTAGGTTTAAACTGTGGAGTCAACAGTTGATGATTATAGTACATTGATATATACTGGCCTTCAGTTTAGTTTCTGTGAGCCACTTAAATCAATCAAAGTCCACATGCATGGATTAATCAAAACACAAAGTGGGTAATACTATGGTAGTTATCCAGAAAATATCAGAGAACAAATGGAAGGAAAAGAACAGAACCTAGAGAGTGATTATCTTCAGACAGTGGGGTTTTAATTTCTTTTATCCTTCTTAGTAACTTGAAATGGATAAATTTATTACCATGAGAATATGAGAATATATTATATTTATAATTAGAAAACATAAAATGAGTGCTAAATAGACAAATGTATTGAATTTTGTTTAGAATCCACTTCCCTCAAGAAACCTTCCTTGATTAATCCCATTGGCATTGATCACTATTGTATACTGCACACCCATACTTATGTATTTAGTTTGTACCATATTAATTTGCATGCTTAAAAAAGCAATTTGTGAGTGTAATTATAGTATGTACACATTTATAGGGTGTAGTTTCCACACTGGGTTATAACTTTGAGTAGAGAAGGAACCACAAATATTTCCTACTATATTTGCACAGTAATTCATGTGGTACTTTTCACAGAGTGGATGTTGTTAGCCTCCTGAATACCCGATGAAACATTGGAAACATTGAACATCCAAGAAAAGGTGTAGACATGAAACACAATTCAACATTCTGTTGCCACTTAACTGTAGTTCTTTAATTAAAAAAATACATATACAAAAAGTTAAGAATATGATACTTCTTTAGCTATAAATGATCAGTTCATATCAAACTTACAAATGGCTTATCCAACAATTCTCTCATTGTAAAAATTTTCGGCCCTAATCTTTATGCTGTTAGTACCCCAACTTTTTATTCACATATGCCATACTTCTAAGTCTCTATCAGAATTTATCTAAAGTATGTTCTTGAAAAATTTAGATCATAAAGAGAAAATAGATAACTGCTTCTAATAGGTAGAAGTCATTACCACTGCTTTGCCTGTTAACACGTACACTATTTCTTTGTTTCCCAGATGTTCAGGCATATGGGAATGAAAAAAATCAATGAGTTGGAACTTCTTGATTTAGTTATTCTGGTGACAAACAATCTATATAGCTCATTGATGATTGTTTTACCCTTGACAAAGTGGCTTCAATTATTACTTGCAGATGTAGTCATGCTTAATTTCCTTTCCCTGTCCCCTACTCCATTATATTTGTGATTCTGGATCAGAGAAGTGCGTTAAGAAACATGTCACTAACTACATGTGCTCCCTACACTTAACTGTTTAGCTAAAAAACACTGTGAATATATTCTACTGATGCTACATTAGAAAATATAATGCACTAAATGCAGTTTTTAGTGAAGAACTTTATTCATTTCAGGGAATAATGTTTTGATAAAAATTGGGAAGAAATCTTTGCTTGTTTATTTGTTTTGTTTTGAGACAGAGTGGCCCTGACAATCTCCCACCTCGGGTAGATTATAGTGACATCATCATAGCTCACTGCAACCTCAAACTCCTGGGCTCAAGTGATCCTTTTGGCTCAGCTTCTCAAGTAGCTAGGACTACAGGTGCATGCATGTACCCATGCCCAGATAATTTTTCTGTTTTTGGTAGAGACGGGTCTGGCTCTTGCTCAGGCTGGTCTTGAACTCCTGAGCTCAAGTGATCCTCCTGCCTTGGCCTTCCAGAGTTCTAGGATCACAGGCGTGAGCCTCCACGCCTAAAACTCTTAGAAAAGGTAAAGAACACAGGTCCCAATGACTGTAATATTTCTCTGAAAGCAAAAGGAAAAAAATATAGATGTATATATTCAAATATATTTTAAGATAAAGCCAAAATACATATGGGATTGTAAATCATATAATAATTGTTCAAGTGAGCAATGACCCAGAAATCCAGGAAGAGTAGAAAATAAGGTTAGTGAATATGGTTACAATGGCAATTAAATACTGTCTTTAGCAGCTAGCTCAATTTAAGCTTTGAGTGTTTATAACACTACTTTTAATCTACAGATGACAATATGAAGGCAAATGTTGGCAAATAGTTAAAAGAAAGAAAATTAGTAAAAGCAGAAAATAAGAGACAATTTAGCTTGTCTGGGTTTTTTTGATAAAAGTTTTCCCATGGATATTTTAATTATGTGACCTGATCACTATACATATGTGTACAGAAACATTACTATTTGCTCCATGAATATGAACAATTATTTGTCAATTAAGAAGAGAAGTTATAACAAGTTGTTATGCTCAATACATATGGTTAAAGACAAAATATTGGAAATAGTGAGAAATCTTGGCCATTCTGAATGTCAGTCAGCTATTAATTCTATATTCCTAGAAGCAAATTTCAGCTAAAGTAGGCAATATGACACAAATATTAATTTTTTTTCCAAAAATACTCACAGCCTATTTTAGTCCATTATCACTGTTATAACAAAATCCCTTAGACTGTGTAATATATAAACAAGGGAAATTTATTGCTCACAGTTCTGGATGCTGGGTACCAGCAGACTGTGTATCTGGTGAGAGCTCATTCCTCATAGATGGTATCTTCTTGCTGCATTCTCACATGACAGAAAGGCAAAAGAGACAAACAAGCTCCACTCGCCTCTTTTATAAAGGCACCATGCTTTTCATGAGGACTCCCCATACCAGCACATTGGTGATTAGATTTCATTGTATCAGTTTAGAACCATGGTTCTTAACCTTCCTAATGCTGTGACCCTTTAATACAGTTCCTGTGACCCACAGGTTGAGAACCGCTGATTTAGAAGGACACCAACGTTCAGCCAACAGCATAAAGTTGAAAGTTTGGGGTCCCTATCAAAATACATATTTGAAAAGAGCAGAAAGCCTGCAATGCTAAACAGATTCCATTAACACAGGTCAATTCTAATAACAGAATGAAAGGAAATGCAAACAGAGAGAATCCCGGAGAGAATCATTCAACTTAAATGTTGAGGAAGAACTGTGAATGTAGGTTCTATTCAGTCATGCAACAGTTCATTAAATATCACATCAAAAATGTTTTTTTTTTTTAACTGAGATGAAATCTTTTTGGATTTTATCAAATTTTGGATGTAGTGTTAGGAGAAGGATTAATATTTTGGAGGGACTGTTGACAAATAATTTATTGGGTTCTGTTTGCACATGTCCTACATTATTTTCAATATGAATGTTTTGGCAAGATTGACATGTCTAATACAAGGTGTGGCTCCTGACCTTGCTACCAGCAATTGCTACCAGTAGATAAACTAGTCAAAAACCTATCTGCTGCTGTCCTAGGGGAGCCTGAGCAAGTGGTGGTTATGCGGAATAAGGAAGTTCTGTTCAGCTTAATAAATATTTGTTGATAATATGCTAATCATGGGGAGGAGCAAGGATGAGAGTGGATGACAGAGATAGATTTAAGTGAGGAGAACCATAGCTGCTAACTCACCAGGGGCTGACAATATACACAAGTCAGAAGCACACGGAAATCACTGAAATATTAGGTCAGAGGCCACAAGTGCTGTAATATACTCAAACCAAGTCTCATTTTCCTAGTAGTTAAAATGGATAAATAAAAAGAGATTAATTTGGTCTGAGATGGAAGAACCCATTTAGGAGGATTTTTTTGGAAAAGTTGCCTCAATTTTGTTTGGTATGTACGAAGAGACAGGTTATTCCAGAAAGAAGAGATAGTTAAGGCATAGCAAAGAGTAAGTTTTATCTTGCACAACATCAGGGAAGCCAACATTTTGATCAGAAGCTGCTTGTTATTTCTTTGGATCCTTGAGATCATCTGGGAAGTTGGTGGTGGTAAGACAAACTACCGATGAAGACTTTGAAAAGAAAGGAATTTCCCATAAGTTACTGAGTAAAGACTGTCAATTGTTTATATGTATGTAATTGTGCTACTTTCCCATTTGAAATGCCCTAATCATAGGGAAGGATGCTAACCATAGGTCAGTTTACCCAAAGATCAACCTCTGACCTCTTTCAGGTCTGGGCAAACACCTGCATGCTCAGCTACCTTCGATGTTAAGCCATTTGTGATGTAAGGCTGACAGCATTTGAAAGATACCTGAAGCATTTGACCCATACCTGAAGGCAGATCTAGAATTAGGACCCATGCTTTCCAAGCATCCAATTATATAATGAATCATGGATTTCTCGTGAACCTAGTTCAATGGATTTTCTCTGTAATTATGATTATACTTTTGCCTTGATTACATGTTTATAAAAACCCCTCCTCCCACTAGATCTGCATTTCTGCCGCATATATTTTTGTTGAGATACTTGTAAATTATTTAGTTCTTTTTGATCTCAAGTTTTAGCAGCTGAAGTCTGCTCCAAAGCTAAATATGGAGCCTGCTCCATAACCCCAAGGTTTTCACTCACAGGATAGTTTGTCTAATACTATCTTCATCCATCAATAAATGGTTTAGTACTATCTTAGTCAATCTGGGCTGCTATAACAGAATATCATATATTCTGTGGCTTACACAACTAACATTTATTTTTCACAGATATGGAGGTAGGAAATCTAAGATCAGGTATCAACATGGTTAGGTCTTGGGTGAGGACTCTTTACCTGGTTGACAGACAACTGTGCATTCTTGTATCCTAACACAGCAGAATGAAAAATCATCTTATTTGTATCTTCTTATTAGGGCACTGATGCCAATAACAAGGGGTCCACCCTCATAACCTAATTACCCTTCAAAGTCTCCACCGCCTAATGCCATCCTATTGGGAGTTAGCATTTCAACATATGAATTTGGGGGCCCACAGATACTCAGTTCATAACAAATATCATTGTCAGCTTAGTTCAAGCTTCCTTTTTGGGGGGACGGTGACATATATCTAACTAAGTTAAATGTGACCTTTTTGAGTCTGGCCTACTGTCATTTTCTCTCTCTTTTACCACCTACAGTTATCAAGTTGCTAGTTTTCCTTGAGGCCAAGTCTGTTTTTTTTTCCTACAATTGAGAACCCTATAACCTATATCTCAGTTGCCCCTTTCATAATACTGCTCATTATGGAAAAAATTATGTTCTGAATGTTGTTCCCATTCTAGGAACCTTGGCTGTGTCTTTGCAACAAAAATGAAGTGGAAACTTGCCAAATGCTGCTGTAAAAAAAGAAGGTAAAATCATTGCTCGGAATTATTCATAGAATCACAGAATTTAGGGACAAACACTGAACAAGGATGCATTACTCAGTGACTTGAAACAGAGACATTATCTTTAGTTTCTTGTGTAATTGGAAACATACTGCAATTTACACCCTGACTGTTACAAGCACACGTGTGGTTCTTTTTTAGGGAAAGCACCCAACAGAATTGTTAGACAAATAAGACAAGCATTTCTTCTTCTCATTTCTAAAAGCAATTTTCATACCAACATGTCTACAAATGTATGTTTTAATAGACCTAAACTGTCTATGATGTCATTTCCCATCCCCCGAATACTAGAATGTATATTTAGTCCTCTAGAATTATTTAGCTCTCAAGTGCTGAGTTACTATTTCCCAGGAGCTGCGTTGCCCAAAGTAATGTGGCCATTTTTCTCATTTTAACTTTCACCTCATAGAGTTCCTTGGTCTGTAACATTTTGTAGCTGTTTTAATGTGTTTTCCTCTCTATGGAAATTCTTTGCAAAGTCAAGAGGGAATAAGGAGATGTTTTCCTTGTTCAAAAATTATGGTAGATGAAAAATAAAATCTGATTGATTCCATCATAGACTTTCTCAACTTTTTAATAAGATAAATGTGAGGGCACTGAAAAGGTGCAAAATTCAGGCTATTGAAAATTTAGAATTAAGGACAATAGCATGCCAAAATCTGAGGAAAAGTATCAGTAATGTAACAAGGGATGATGGTAAATATGGAAAAAAAATAACAATCAGAAGCAGAAATATCTTGGATTCTTTCCAGGATAAAGAAAAGCTATCCTAAAAGTTAAGTATACAAACCCTTTTAGATTTTCCTTATAACTGTTCCTTAACAAAATACAAGGGTTTATGCCAATAGGGAAAACGTGTAGACATGTCTTTCCATTTTGCCAGTGCTGATGTTGTCATGGGAGGGGAACTTTCCCTCTTCACTATCCTCCTCACCAGCCTTATGACTCTATCAATTAAATCAAAATATTTAAAGACTAGCTGCTGACAAGAAAGTAAAAGCTGATTGCTGCCTCCGTTAACAAGGATGCTGATCTAGAGAAGTCACAGAGTGAAGGGATTATGTTTGCACCTGAAAAATAAAAATAAAAATTGTGAGGTGCCCCCAGAGAGTGTGAAAGTCCCCGAGCTCTGCAGTGCAGAGGAAATGGCAGTCTGAGGCCGACCACCTCTCATCTCCTTCACGATTTCTCACATACTAATATGGTAAAAATCCTGCTTCTCTCTGCTTCAAGCTTTGCCCTTTTACCTCCCTATTCCACAGAGCTGGTAAAATATAATCTGTATCACTCATCTTAAAACCATTTCGCTGGCTTCCCATCTCATTCTGAATAAAGTTCAACGTTCTTGCTAAGCCTACCAGCCTCTGCGGGAACCTATCTACATCTCTGGCGAAACCTGCAACCTCTACGCTGTCACACTAGTGTCCGTGCTGTTGTTTTGAAACTTGCAAGCATTCCACACTTTATCCTTCCTACTTTTTCCATCTGCTTTGCTCTAAAACTTGGGTGTCCATAATGACTCCCTCTCGTTCCTGCAGCTCTTTGTCCACGTGACATTTGAGTGCATTAATCGTCACTATCTAAATTTATTCTCATATATGATGTTTTCTATTGTTCTAGATATTCTTACAGTATTTATTAGTATGATTTATTAGTTTACTTGTCGTAACCCACTAAAATGTAAGCTTAATACACATCAAATATTTTTGCAATTAAAAGAAACCCCACTTAATATGCATTCTACCCTCTTAAAAATTTTAAGTATACAGAACAGTGTGTCAACTATATACTTATTACTGTACACCCCAGAAATTGAGAACTTTTTCACCTTGCTTGATTGAAACTCTGTACCCATTAAACAGCTACTTCCTATTTTCTCCTCCTTCCAGGCCCTGGCAACTATATTTTACTTTCTGTTTCTATGAGTTTGACTATTTTTGGTACCTCATATAACTTGGATCATGACAGATTTGTCCTTGTGACTTGTTTATTTCACTTGCCATAATGTCCCTAAGATTCACACATGTTGGGGGGGAGGAGCCAAGATGGCGGTCTGTAGCCAGCTTTCCGCAAAGGCTCCCATCCAGAAGGAGAGTTAAAGGACAGAAATTTAGCAAGAAAGCTGGTGGTTTGGATCTGAGCCAAAAGAGAATGTTGAAGAACTCACATCAACCCTGCTGAGGCGACCTGCAACCCCAAGGACACAAACAAAAGCTCAGACTTCAACCCAGAGTAACTGATTCTCTAGGGTATGACAGAGATCAGCTGTAAATAAAACAGATCCACTTAACCCCAACATAACCAAGAAGGTCCCCAGTTTCTTAGGCAGTAGCACTATACAGGTCCTTGGCAAAACTCTAGGGGGGAAAAGGTACAGACATCAGTCCCAGCTTTCACGCAAAAGACTGGTCAATCACTATTCCTAGAACCTCCAACCCAACTTATCCTTATCCTTGCATCCAGCCAAATGGTGCAAAATAATCATGGGGCAGAATCAGCAGAAAAGCTCTGGCAACATGAACAAACAGAGTAGATCAACCCCCCTAAGGAACAATTTGGCAGACACAAATGATGAACCTATGCATAAACAAATGGCTGAGATGTCAGAAATCGAATTCAGAATTTGGATTGCAAACAAGATCAACAAAATAGAGCAAAAGTTGGAATTAGAAATTCAGCGAGCATTTCAAAAATTATCTCAAGAAGTTAAGGAATTCAAAGACCAAATGACCAAAGATTTTGACACATTGAGACAAGAAGTTGTAGCCCTCAAAGATCTGAGAAACACAGTAGAATCCCTCACTAACAGAATGCAGCAAGCAGAAGAAAGGATTTCTGACATTGAAGAGAAAGCTTTCAAACACTCCCAAACCTACAAGGAGGAAGAGAAATGGAAGGCAAAAATGCATCATTCTCTCAGACAGCTCTGGGATAACTCAAAGAAAACCAATATTCGCCTTATAGGGATACCTGAAAACGATGAAGTGGCGTCACAAGGCACAGAGTCTCTTCTTTATGAGATTATGAAAGAGAATTTTCCTGACATGCCAAGAGATTCTGAAATTCAGACAGCAGACAGTTTCAGAACCCCAGCACAACTCAACCTGAATAAGTCATCCCCCAGGCACTTCATAATTAAG
>CAUYRH010049205.1:0-24464 GCA_963574655.1 Perodicticus potto | reverse complement strand
TTGGACATATGCATCATTGATGTTGCAGTGTCAAAACTACAAGAGCTAGAAAACTGAAGATGTCTGCTTATGGAAGCACGGAAAGACTAGGATGTGATTTATTAACGACCAACTTCTGTTATTGTGTGTTAAGTTTTTCATCTGTGCATCGAATCACAAAGAATAAATAGAGCTTTTTCCTTTATTAGTCTCTTGAGCACAGTAGGTCCCAAGCACCCTGCTCTACAATGTTGCATCAGGAGTTGATGGAGTTTGTTTGCTCAAACATCAAAATAAAAATTAAGAGGAAAATCCCCATCCTGTGACTCTAGTCCCTTCAGTCTACAGGGGCTGGTTACCTATTTTTGCTAATAGGAAGATTAAAACTACAGAATGGGGAGAAACTGTCTGCCTGTATTAAGACATCTGCATGCATAGGATTGAAGAGAGTACAGGCTCCTGTACAGCTCCTGTACAAAGAAATGTCTCACACCTGAACTGCATACTGAGCGGGCAAGTTGGTTGTAATTACGTTCAGTAATACCCCCTGATGATGCAAAAAACAAAAAAAAGTATTAAGTTTCACAGGCTGTTTGTACTCAAATATATTTTCTCAGTTTCAGATCCTCAGCTATTTTATTGAATGGAAAGTCTTGAACTAAAAGTGTTCAAGAAGAATAATGTTGCATTTGCTTATGTCTCAGAAAACTCTTTTTGTGGTAACTTGTCAGATTGTCTATGAACAAACCCACTTTTTTAGACATTGATAAAGTCTTCTTTTCTTCACTGATATTTTATACAAGAACACTTCAGATGTATTAGATGTGACTGATTTTAACAAATCCTATTAGATTTGCATCAATTAGTTACATGTTCAATTCATAGTCTTTTGTGAATCATTGCCTTTTAGTTTTAAAAGATGGCCTATTTTGAGCCTTTGTATAGGTACATTCCTGTTTTTGTGACAAAAAAAAAAACAACTTTAACTTTAAAACTGTCCCGAACAGAAAAATAATGGCTATCAGAAGTATGTTTTGTTTTAGTGTGAGTTATTGTTACTGTATTTGTTTATTGTAAAAGTGGACATTAACATTCAGTGCAGTTTTCAATAAAAAGTAATTAAAATTTCAAAAACAAAACAAGAAAGTAACAAGTGTTGGTAATGACATGGAGAAATTGGAATCCTTGTGCACTGCTGGTTGGGATGCAACATGTGCAGCTGCCATGGAAGACAAGAATGGTGGTGACTCAAAAATTTTAAACAGAATTACCATACAATGCCCAGGCGCAGTGGCTCATGCCTGTAATCCTAACACTTTGGGAGGCCGAGACTTATAGACCGCTTAAGCTCAGTTGTCGAGACCAGCCTGAGCAAGAGCAAGACACTGTCTCTACTAAAGAGAGAAAAACTAGCAGTTTTGTTGTGATAGGCACCTATAGTCCCAGCTACTGGAGAGGCTGAGGCAAGAGGATTGCTTGAGCCCAAGAGTTTGAGGTTGCTGTGAGCTATGATGCCATGGTACTCTACCCCGGGTAAAATAGGAACACTCTGTCTCAAAAAAAAAAAAAAGAATTACCATACAGTCCAACAATTCCACTTCTGGATATATTCTCAAAAGAAGAGAAAGTATGGTCTCAAAAAGGTATTTGTACATTCATGTGTACAGCAGAATTATCCACAATTATTGTTATAAAATGTGGAAGCAATCCCAGTGCCTATTGACAAATGAGTGGATAGATAAAATGCAGTATATACATGCAATGGAATATTGCTCAGTCTTCAAAAGGAAGATGATTCTGACACATGCTACAATGAGTGAACCTTGAGGACATTATCCTAAGTGAAATATGCCAGTCGCAAAAGGCAAATACTGTATGAGTCTACTTATATAAAAATAGAAAGCAGAATGGTGGTTGCCAGGGGATGGTGAGAGGGAGGAATAGAGCATTACTGTTTAATGGGCATAGAGGTTTATGTTGCAAGATGAAAAGAGTTCTGGCAATGGATGCTAGTGATGGTTGCATAATGATATGAATATATTTAATGCCACTGTCCTATATACTTAATGGTTAAGACAATAAATTTTGTGTTATGTATATCACAATAAAAATAGAAAAACATTTTTAAAAGTGTTAAAAATGAGAGGTGTATTTTATAGGATAGACAGACATGATAAAAAATGCTGCAGTGACATCACTGCAGGTAAAATCTGTTATTTTTTAGAATATTCCACAAGAAACATATTCCCAATGGGCCCTCCTACTGAGTGTTTCACTTACATGTACTCTGGATTGTTTTGACCTACATTTTTCAGTAGTTTATGATTTAAAAATCTTAATTACCACGTGGAACAGGCCGGGTAACAATGAAGGGGTTGGTGGTGGCATTGGACTTGCCTTCTAGAGTTAATGATTCTGGATGAAAACTGTCTTTACAGGATGCACATCTTCAACTGATGACATCGTTCCTGGGCTCCATATGAGTTTCCCTCCTTTTCCTACTCCTGGGTCCAACTTTGCAGATTATATTGTATAAAGCTGAAAATATCCACAAATTAGACAAGTTCAAACAGTCAGACCAACAATGAAAACAAAAAACATCTGATTATTTTGCCAATATAGGAGGGCAGAGATGGGGTGCAGGGAGAAGGTCCTGGAAGCCAGTCCATCCCAGGGGATCCAGAGGCTTGGGATTCCCTTGAGAACACTGAGGCAGAAGTGGAAGCAAATTAAGACTTTTTGTTAGTGGCAGTGTGACAGCTGACACCAGAAAGGAGTCAGGAGAGTGAAGAGAAAGGAAGGTAAAGTGCAGCAGACAAGGCAATACTAAAACTAGTTCCCTCACCCTACTTATCTCATGCCATGGTTTCCTCTAGATCTGGCACACTCTGTTCATCAGGTGGAACCCAGATGAATGTGGGGGCATCAGGAAGCTCAGCATAGCAAACAAGAGCCTGTAGCTTTCAGATATTTTCATTGAGGACTTGTGAGTTTTAGGGCAAAAAGAAAGAAAGAAGGAAGGAAGGAGAAAAAGCAGGAAGGAAGGGAGGAAGGAAGGAAGAAAAGAAGGAAGAAAGGAATGAAGAAGGAGAGAAAGAAGGAAGGAAGGAAGGAAAGAAAGAAGGAAGGAAGTAGAGAAAGAAAGAAAGAGAGAGAGAGAGAGAGAGAAAGGAAGGAAGGAAGGAAGGAAGGAAGGAAGGAAGGAAGGAAGGAAGGAAGGAAGGAAGATAGATACAGGTGGCACCTGTGGCTCAGTGAGTAGGGCGCCAGCCCCATATACTGAGGGTGGCGAGTTCAAACCCAACCCCAGCCAAACTGCAACAAAGAAAATAGCCAGGCATAGTGGCGGGCACCTGTAGTTCCAGCTACTCGAGAGGCTGAGACAAGAGAATCGCCTAAGCCCAGGAGTTGGAGGTTGCTGTGAGCGGTGTGACGCCAGGCACTCTACCAAGGGAGATAAAGTGAGACTCTGTCTCTACAAAAAGAAAGAAGGAAAGGGAAGGGAAGGGAAGGAAGGAAGGAAGGAAGGAAGAAGGGAAACACATTTACAGGGAAGGGCATGATGCATTGAAGCTACACAAAATCTCAGCTTAGAAAGGGGAAAAGTGTCTGAATTCATGCGGAGCTTACAAACCCCCAGAGTATGGCAATGGGCAGGAGAGAAAAATGGGATGAGTGGGGCTGGAGCCCAGGAATGGAGTGTCCTGAGAGAGAGAGCAGGCCAAGTCTGATGGACTTGTAGGTCCACAGCACCTACCTCCCTGCCCTTCTCCCTTACAGCATGAATGTGGATCAGACTCCTGCAGGTCTCACGGCTTATGTCAACAGTGAAGGTTACATCAGATACAACGAGCTGCCTGCGAGTGGTCAGCATCTGCAAACTGAACACTTCTCTTTCCCCTTTGATGAATAGAACTGTGTTCTCTCCTTTAGCTCTTTTGCCTACAGAGGTGAGTGAGGCTCCATAAGGTAGACTGATGAGAGGCAGAGAAAGAGTCTTGAATGAGAAGAGGACAGAAAGCTGGGAACAGAGAGAAGATCTCACTGAGGCTGGAAGCTAAGTGGCAAGCAAGCTCAGTCTGGGCAAGGGACTTGGGAGACTGGGGGAGGCTGAGTGTCTGGAGAGAACGTGGTGCTGGGCGTGGAGACAGAGCGTAAGAGCTTTCGAACACATCATGGAGCCTTATTCCGAGCAAGCAGGAGTGAGTTTCTCATCAAGGTCTAAGTCCAAAGTGGTACCTCTGGCCCTCACACAGGCCCACCTCCCCCCCAGGTGTCTATTTTGCCCTGTGCCTGCCATACCCCAGAAGAGAAATAAGGAGCTGGGCCTCACCCCTGCCCAGCAGCCTGGTGAGGGAAGGCAGCCCCCACACTTGCTCCACCCACACCCCACTCTCTTGCCCCTGCCTCCCTCCCCGGGGAGGTGACCTTCCCAGCCCTGACTGAGTCTCTGTCCTTTCCACAGGCCTGAAGGAGCCAGTAGAGTTGGTGGGGAAGGCGCCAGGCCCCGGAGAGGCAGCGCTGACCGGGGGCTCAGGAGGGACAGTGGCCCAGCGGGAGCAGGAGGCCCAGAAGCAGCGCCGGGTGGAGCTGTGGATGCAGTTCAGCCACATGATGGACACGCTGCTCTTCGGCCTCTACCTGCTGTTGATGGCCTCCTCCGTCCTCACGGTCATCGGCCTCTGGAACACCTCGGCACGTGCCCACCTGGAAACCTCCATCGGGAGCGTCTCTTGCCTCCAGAACCAGCCAGGCTCTCGTGCTTATCCAAATGTCAGCCTCACAGCCCTAGCGGCCAGCTCATTTTTAATCCAGTTCTCTGTGAAGTTTCAGACCATAGCTGGAGAGTTTTCTAGACCCTCCAGACGTGAGGTCTTAGCTCCCGCTAGCCATCAATCCCCTCAGCTCTCCCATGGTCCTGTCTCTACGGAGCCTCATGATTCAGGTTTCTGGAGTATGTACATCCTTGCCCTAATCACCCCAATAAACCCCTCTGCCGAAGGTATCAGTTTTTTTTGTTTGTTTTGTTTTTGTTTTTGGAGACAGAGTCTTACTTTGTGGCCCTTGATAGAGTGCCATGGCGTCATAGCTCACAGCAACTTCAAACTCTTGGGCTCAAGCAGTTCTCTCGCCTCAGCCTCCTGAGTAGCTGGGACTATAGGCACCCACCACGATGCCTGGCTATTTTTAGAGATGAGGTCTCGCTTTGGCTCAGGCTGGGCTTGAACCTGTGAGCTCCGGCAATCCACCCACCTCGGCTTCCCAAAGTTCTAGGATTATAGGCGTGAGCCACCGCTCCTGGCCAAGGTATCGGCTTTTCTCTGAATTATGCTAGAGAGTGAAAAATCTGGGGATTGAGAGTTCTCTTTTAGAAACTCCTCATTAGCCAAACTAAGAATTGTGTGTGTGTGTGTGTGTGTGTGTGTTTGTGTGTGTGTGTGTGGTGTTAAGTCTATCAGATAACACCTGAAGTGCTGGGAAGGGCGAGAAGGAGCCAAAATCTATTAGAAGGAATTATAGTAAAATAGAGATTAACCTCCTAAATCCAGTTATCCTGCATTTAAGCTTCATAAATTAATAATGTGCCAGAACTAGGCCCCTCTTTCTGAAAGAGTGAACCTTTTGTCAGAGCCTGACATATGACTTATTCATCATTAAGCCCCGGGAGTGTTAATATAATCCTGCATTACCGTTGACAGTGTCTGTGTTGCAATTTGAGTCGATCAACTCTTAATCATGCTAAGAAAAGAACTTTTGGCCAAGGGAAGCACATTCGAAAATGACATTTACTTTACTCGGGAGAAACACAAAAGCTCCTATATAGACTTGAAAATTCATTTTCCTAGCACCGCCTTTTATTTTGGAAGTTTTGCCCAGTGGATCATCTGTGCCACTAGTGGCCTAGTGTAAGGAGAAGCTCCAGTGTGGAGTCATACATGACTTGTTGGCTTGGGAAAGCTTTTTATTTTATTTTTTATTTTTATTTATTTTTTTTGTGAGACAGAGTCTCACTATGTTGCCCTCTGTAGAGTGCTATGGTGTCACAGCTCACAGCTACCTCAAACTCCTGGGCTCAAGCGATTCTCTTGCCTCAGCCTCCCAAGTAGCTGGGACTACAGGCACCTGCCACAACGCCCGGCTATTTTTTGTTGCAGTTGTCATTGTTGGTTAGCTGGCTGGGGCCGGGTTCGAACCCGCCACCTTTGGAGTACGTGGCTGGCACCGTAACCTCTGTGCTACGGGCGCCAAGCCGGGAAAGCTTTTTAAGCAGCTTAACTACAACTCAGATATGGTCTTTTATTTTTAGTAACAATTTCTTTCCCTTTCTTTCTTTTATTCTACTACCTTCTAGCTGAAGTCTTAGTTCCCTGGTCATAGCAGTCTGGGAGTAAAAGTAGACCCACAGAATAGTTCAGAAAACATTATTTCTCTATGTTTTTCCTCTCTGCTGCCCTTTCTCAAACTCTGCCAGCCCCTTCTGGTCCCTGCAGATGCCCAAAGGGTGGCAAGGGCACCTGTGTCCACTGGAGGTGCTGCTGGTGCACAGGTGCCTGGCAAAGAGCCACCCATGTGCACAGTGCAGGAGCATCCGCCGGACCCCCGAGCTGCAGATGCTGCCCCTGGACGCTGAGTCCACGGGACCAGCTATTACCTGCTCTTTCCTTGAGCCCCCTGCTGCTGGGACTCAGAACAGGTGCCCGAGAGTTTGGGGTGTTGAGTCAGAGATACCGTGCAGCATTCGGAATCATCCTTCCACTCGGGCCTCTGGGCTTCAAACCAAACCTGTGTCCCTTCATTCTCCTTTTAGGATGCATTTTTTTGTTTTCCAGGAAAGTCTCTAGCTCCTCAGTTTCCAGAACCGTATCAGGCATCCCTCTCCCCATCACCAGTCCTCCAAGCATATCTAGGACATGCTCACAGCCTAGTACATATACAATGTAGTGCACACACTCAAAAGGGGGCCCCCCCATTCACCTAAATCAGTGTTTTTCAACCTTTTTATCTCACACCACACTTTAACCTGTAGTTAAACTTCCATGGCACAAATTATGTTGATCAAAAACACATATTGTGCTTTGAATTTCCTTCTAAAATAATTTAATGAATGATCTTTAAAAATGTTCACAGCACACGGTTGAAAATCAGTGACCTAAATATTGATAAGTTGCTGTATATGTTATTATGTTGGCAATTCCTCAGCTCACATCCTCCTACAAGGTAGGCCTTTGGAAAAGACACAATAATAGTAATAATAATAAGCAGCATTTGTTAAGTTGCAAATAGGTGACAGGCACTCTTCGGCGTGCTCCGAATGAATTGACACATTTAATTCTCATCCATGTATTAGCCCTATGAAGTAAGGACTATAGATCCAAAACTCTCAGAGCCAAATGTATTTCAGAATTTGGAAACCTCCAAGTGAGGTAGGAACGGCACCCTACAATCCAAAAGTATTTCTGCAGTGAGCTCTACATTCACGCAAGGTAACAAAAATAAAAGTATGGATGGCCTTGCGTCAGTTCCAGTCACGTTTTGCCACCAAATAATTGGCAAAAAATCATTCAGTTTCCCAAGCTCTTCTCAGAAATTAGAACTGTGGTTTTGTATTATCATCCTCAATTTATATGTGGACAAAATGAAGCACAGAGAGGTGACGTGACTGCCAGGGAGAGGTCTCTCCAGGACAGCAGCTAGTTAGGTGAAGGAGCTGCATCCCAAACCGCACAAGCTGACTGTAGAGGCCGGACTCCTCACCTTTCTGCGACACTTTCCTCCAAACTGAGGCGGAGACTTGAACTGGTTTTCAGAATCCTATACTGAGACGTCCATACTACTTCAAGTCTTTATCAGCTGACATTTGAAGGAGAATTAAACAGAAAGAGTAAGGCCTAGGTCAGGTCCCAAAGATGAACTTTCTCTTATTCCCTCCAGCAGTCTCTCCCAGCCTGGGCTCACCCCCTACCTCCCCACTCTCATGCTAAGTCGCAGCACCTAAGTTCAGTACTTGCAATACTCCATTTCTTTCTGGAGAGCGTATTTCCCCACATCTTACTGGGCAATCCATCTCTCTGTGCTCCCTCTGGATTTAGTTTTTTGCTGTATAGAATCTACCATCAAATATTTTTGGATCTTGCCTTCCTGTACCCTCTCTTGAGACAGTTATCTCACTTGAGGACTCATTTTTGACTTTTGCTGAGTAGCTCATTCACCCAGCTTTTGAGGGGCTCCAAAATGACTTCAGATCAATTTGCATCATTTTGTCTCCCTTCATCTCCATGTACAGTTTCTCTGCTTTTTTTCCTGCACATTTCCCCCTAATATGTAGCTTTATTTGAATAGAAAGTCTGCAGCTCATCTTTTTTGACATGTGGATTAAGGTTCTATACCTCTTTTAAGAGAATGCATGATGTAATTATAGTGATTTTACTTTCTCCAAAAGCAAAATCTCAACGTTATCTTGATGTGTCACTGTTAATCGTACAGAACCTTTGAAACTAAAGCTCTCCCACAAATTAACAGGTGCAGTAGCTACTTTACTGTTCCATCTATAACGGAATCATACAATAAGCACACTCTGTGCTAAATACTTTCCTCTTGTTATCTGTCAAAGCTCTGCTAAGGCTCTGCAAGGAACTGTATGAAAAGGCCAAGGCATTAGGAAGGTTGAGAACTACTGCATTAGACAAACCTGTCGACAGGTGCTGGCCCTGTCTGTGCGTCCTTGCATTTGATGGCTTGTTTCTGTCTGGCAGCTCCTGACCTGGTCCATTTTTCTGTAGTGCTACCCTGAGGTTCTTGCACACATTTTTGTTCACTTTCTTGTTCTCTAAACCATCATAAGCAGCATTTCCCATATTTTTTCTGTCTTTTCCTGCTTCCATATTAACCTGACATGAGACTATTTCATGTCATTATTGTCTCTGCCTCCCCCTTCCTTCAGGTCCACTCTAGGATGTGAAGTCAGAGGCTTTATTTCAAACCTGTCTTTTTTCATCTCTCAAATTTCTGGTTCTCCCTTTGATAAGCCTTATTATTTGCATTCATTGGCGCTGGTTCTTCTATATGGTAAGGAAAAAAATGCTACAGTATAGTGCTTTGGAATCTGGCAGCCCTAGGTTTTAATCTCATGCCATTACTTGTTAGCTGGGTGACCTTGGACAAGTGGCTTAACTGCACGATTTTAAATTGCTTCATTTGTGAAGTGGAGCTAGGAACACAAATTAAGTTGTGTTTGAAATACTGCTTTTGAAAAAATATTTATAAGTTTCTAGAAACCAAAAAACCAAATGTGAAACACTGTGGAGCATCCATTATTCACACAGGCTGAGATCTGAAGTACAAAATAGACTTCTAGGTGGGAGGCAATAGACAAAGAATTACAGACTTTCTGCTTCAACCCCCTCATTTTTTAGATGAGAAAAATGAAGTGAAGTGACAAGTATGGAGTTGTCATAATTCAACAAAGCCTAGCACAGGAGCCTAGGGAAAGGCTTGTCCACAGGGCTCTTAGGTGCCTCTCAGGAGTGCCAGAGCATCTCCTGACCTCAGCTGGTGACCCATCCTGCCTCCTGGCTCCTTAACTCTGGCCAATGGCCTCTGTGTGTGATTAACATACATCTGGTCCTCAAATTGGTGGCCCTCACTTCCTCTTTCCATCATCTAATTCTTTCTTTGCCAGGTGCCAGCTATATCCCAAATCTGATATCCCAGAGTCCCAGGTGTTGGTGTCTGTCACTTGCAAAACTATACCGGTTCTTCTCCCACTGTTTATCTTTAGATCCAAACATTGTCGAGTCTCAGGGATTTCACTGGTGGAAACCTAGGGGTCTTATGACCCAGTCCACAATTACTTGCTATGGAGTAATGAAAAGATCAAAGAAGGAGGCCAGGCCTGGTGGCTCACACTTGTAATCCTAGCACTCTGGGAGGACAAGGAGATAGGACTGCTTGAGCTCAGAAGTTTGAGACCAGTCTGAGCAAGAGTGAGACCCCATCTCTACTGAAAATAGAAAAATTACAGGTCCCCCCACAATGCCTGTAGTTCCTGCTACTTGAAAGGTTGAGTCCAGAGGATCACTTGAACTTAGGAGTTTGAGGCTGCTATGAGCTAGGCTGATGCCAGGCACTCTAGCTTGGGCAACAGAGTGAGATTGTCAAAAAAAAAAAAAAAAAAATCAGAGAAAGAGCAATAGAATCAGTTTGACCTGGATTTGAATCCAGATTCTACCAATTTCCACCCGAATGAACACTGGGCAAGATTTTTTTTAACCTCTGCATCTCAGTTTTCTAATCTGTAAGATGGGAGTACTGTAATAATATGAGTTCCCCAAACAGTTGTGAGGATGTGAATACTATAAGTAAAGTGCCTGACACAGAGCAGGGCACATGTCACAATCGCAGCTGGGGAGGGGGGTGGAATTGCCTTTATGAGCCTGGTCTTCACAGGAAGGTGAGAAAGACAGTGAGAAATAAAAGACTGGGTCTTAAGAGACATGAATGGAACCTTCTCCCAGATTCTATTCATTTCTATTCACAGACAAATAGCTAACAAACACATGAAAAAATGTGTTTCATCATCCGTAAGTATCAGAGAAATGCAAATCAAAATAACCTTAAGGTATCATCTAACCCAGTGATAAAAGCCCGCATCAGAAAGTCTCAGAGCTGGCTTGGCACCTGTAGCTCAGCAGCTAGGGCACCAGCCACATACACTGGAGCTGGCGGGATCAAACCCAGCCTGAGCCTGCCAAACAACAAGGACAACTGCAACAACAAAAAAATAGCCCGGCGTTGTGGCAGGCACCTGTAGTCCCAGCTACTTGGGAGACTGAGGCAAGAGAATCACTTAAGCCCAAGAGTTTGAGGTTGCTGTGAGCTGTGACACCACAGCACTCTACCGAGGGTGACATGATAAGACTCTATCTCAAAAAAAAAGTCTCAGAGCTGCAGATGCTGACATGGGTGTGGAGAAAACACTTATACACTATTGGTGACATTGAAAACTAGTACAGACTTTTTGGAAAGAAGTATGGAGTCTCCTCAGAGACTTAAAAGTAGACCTTCCATTTGTTCCAACAATCCCATTACTAGGTATCTACCCAGGAGGAAAAAACCATTTTATCACAAGGACATTTACTCTTGAATGTTTGTATAGCTCAATTCACAATCTCCAAGATATGGAATCAACCCAAATGCCCAACAACCCATGAATGGATTAATAAACTGTCACACACAAACACAATGGAATACTATTCAACTGTAATAAAAAAGATGGAGACTTTCCACCTTTTGTATTTACCTGGATGGAGTTAAAGAATGTTCTCCTTAGTAATGTATCTCAAGAATGGAAAAGCAAGCACCCTATGCACTCAGTACTAATTTGAAACTAGTAGATGAGCAACTATAGGCCCACATGAGAGACAAACATGATTAAATTCAAGCGAGGGGAGGGGGCTTGGTAAGCGCTTACCTAATGGGTACAATATAGGGGTATATGGCACACCTCTTGGGTAAAGGACACATCTACAACCTGGATGCTACCTAACAAATGCAAAATTAAATTAATCTGAAAATTAATTTAATTAATTTGGGAGAAAAAATAAAAAAGACTAGCCCCTACCTTCAGCTCTCTGGATCCCATGTGGTACTTCTACCAACCCTGATCTCCACCAGACTGCACTCAGGACAGATGTCCACACCTCAGCCACACCATGGGAACAGCAGTTGTCTTCTCTGACGTGGTCCCATGACTCCCATGAGGCTCCCAGACATCTCTCTCATGTCCTCCCAAGGTGCCTGGGTCCCCTCTCCCTATCCATAGTGAACTGACAGCCAGGTGCTTAAAAGTATTTGTTGACTACCCCCTATCATATGCCACACACTGAGGGTCCAAAGAAGAAGATGGGAAAGCTTCCTGCTTTCCAAGATGTTACAGAGCAGTAGGGAAGATGAATGTGAAAAGAGATGTTTCCAATTTAGGGGTCATGGTAGAGTTCAGGTGTGCTTGTGCTCAAGTGGGAGGAAGTTCACTGGAGACTGGATGCTTGGGTCAAGCTGAACCTTTCAGAATCTATTAATAGGACAAGAGAATAATGGTGGAAGGTTCATTTTAGGATGGGAGAAATAAAGAGGAGTAAATCACTTGTTGTGTGGTTGGGGGTTCTCTTTAGTACATAGTGTTTCCTCCGTGTATGGTCCATGCCCACCTGTATTAGAATCACTACAGGCAGAGTGTAAAGTCCTGAGTGCTACTGCCTGCCACTCTGATATGGGGCCAAGATTGTGACTTAGGGTGAGAAGGGCGAGGGTAGGACATATGAAGTAGGTTTGGGACACAAAAGAAAAGAACAACTCTTTCACCACTTAAAGTCTGCAGCAAAATCTGATGGAAACACAGGAGGGAATACATTGGGAGTTTTACATCATGCAAAGGAGATCATTATGTAGGGCCATGGTTCTCAAAGTGTGGGCCCAGGACCAGAAGCAGGAGCAGCATCGCCTGGAATTTGCTTGGAAATGCAGATTCTTGGGCTGGTCCCTCTGTAACTGCTATAGATGATGGGAGCCATTGAAAGATTTCCAGCATAACAAAGCCATGGCCAGATTTGTATTTCAGACAAATCACAGGCTGCACTGGGAAGGACTATGTAGGAAATGCCAAGCTAGGACACGGTCAGGTGCGAAGCTGGGGCATTTTGATGGGACCGCACAGTTGCCAGAGAGATTCTTCACCTTGGCGTTCTACCCTCCTGGGCAAGCCTCCTGCGCAAGGCCCTCCTCCAATCAAGGGGCACCTAGAGGACAGGCAGCCCTAAAAGGAGGAAAATGCTTTTCCAGGTCACTCAGGGATCTCTATTGCAGAGCTGCAACTAAGGTTTAGGGAATCCCGAGGAAAAGCGAAGATTTCTAGAAACGCCCACACCTAACATGATGATGTTCTCCAACAGATCCAAGGCTGCCCCTCAAACCTGAAGGCCTTGGAAACCCAGCACAGAAGTGTCCTTGGCACTGACTCAAACTACCTCTGCCTCTCCTTAGCCCCTGAAGGCCCAAGTGCTCCTGTGTCCAGACTCTGGCCTTTCAGGAACCCCCTGGTCCTGGGTGTTCAGCCACTGTGGGCAACTCTCAGCCAGAACCAGTGTTGGGCCCTAGGCCAGGACAGTACTCATCTGGTGCCTCCAGGAGGCTTGTGAATCTTACAGCAGGTAACACTTGCCCTTGTTCCAGAGAGAGCAAGATCTCAGGCACTCACACAGAACCTACTGGCAGGCTGGGCACCGAGCCTTTGCCTATGGGTCGATTCTGTAGCTCATATACAGCTGTTCCCAGTACATACTGGGAGTTCCGTGGAGAAAGGCCAGAAATTGTCTTGCCAGTCAGCACAGGGAGTGAGAGGAAAGGACAAGATCACCCTATTATGATTTGGGGTTTTATTTTATTTTATTATGTTTTGTTTTCTTTTTGTTTTGGAGACAGAGTCTCACTCTTGCTCCAGGCTAAAATGCCATGAAGTCAGCCTCGTTCACAGCAACCTCTGGGCTCAAGTGATCTCCTGCCTCAGCCTGCCAAGTAGCTGGGACTACAGGCACCTACCACAATACCTGGCTAATTTTTTCTATTTTTAGTAGAGATGGGGTTATCTCTCTTGCTCAGGATAGTCTCCAGCTCTTAAGCTCAAGATCTCCTCCTGCCTTGGCCTCCCAGAGTGTTAGAATATGGTCGTGAGCCACTGTGCCCGATCTTATTTATTTATTTTTGAGACAGTTTCCCTCTGTCACCCCAGGTAGAGTACAGTGGCATCATCATAGTTCCCTGCAACCTCAAGCTCTTGGATTCAGGCAATCCTCCTCCCTCAGCCTGCTGAATAGCTGGGACTACAGGCATTGCCATAACACCTGGCTAATTTTTCTATATTTAGTAGAGATGGAGTCTCACTCTTCATCAGGCTGGTCTCAAACTCCTGAGCTCAAGAGATCCACCTGCCTTGCCCTCCCTAGATTGTAGATGTGAGCCATCAAGCCCAGTCTCATTTGAGATTTTAAAAAGTGTTAAATTCCTAAGATCCCAAGTTGCATGGTGTTCTCAACTACAGGTTATTTTACCCCCATGGGGAACTTTGACAATATCTGGAGACATTGTTAATAGTTACAAGTGGAGGATGGGGGTGCTACTGACATCAGGTGGGCCAGTGGTGCTGCTAAACATCCTACAATGCACAGGACATTCTCCCCAAAATTATCCAGCCCAAAATTTCAAACATGCTTAGGTTGAGAAACTCTGCTCTGGATAACTTCAAGGTCACAGAATCTGAACTGGCCCCAGAATTGCCAAAGAAGGCAGTTAAAGCCTAAATTTGAGCCTTTTTCCTAGATGTTATCTTGTCTGACTGCCCAAGAATCCTGGGGCTACATAAACCCAAGCTTTAGGCTCCAAAGATGCCCGGAAACAATGTGGAAGAAATCCCTGACCCATCTACAATGACCTCTGAATCAGCTAAGAGCTTCTGAACCACCATGAAGGCCCACAACTTGAATTAGGAGACACGTGGGTCAGGAGTTAAAATGAGAGTCTTAGAGCCTCCCCAGGCTATTCCAGAGAATGTAGGAGACAGGTATTCCTAATAGCCTTAGAAAATGAGGTGTCAGCTACTGAAACTCTGCCTAAACATGACCCCTGTTTTCTGAAAGCCTACTGGAATAGGAGGAGGCGGGCACTCCCAGGAGGGACTGTCCAAGTTCCATTGTAACAGAGGATTCTGTCCTAGGATGAACTCCAAATGAAAGCTAGTCTTAGTCTGCCTCCTAGACTAGCATTCCAAATGCTGAATTATTGTCTGGGATAAAGTGCTGGCCGATATGGAAAGTAAAGGCTGTTTTGTGAGTACCCTGCATGCCCTAAGGATTCTGAAGATAGAAAGAAATCTGGTGTCCATGACAAAAAAACTGCATCACTCTTATTTTTCCAATTGTATGTTATTGTGGTAACACTTAACACGAGCTCTACCCTCTTAACAAAATTTTAAGTACACAATACATACTCACTATAAGTACAATGTTGAAGAACGGATCTTCAGAACTTACTCATCTTACATAACTGCAACTTGATTCCGGTTGAAAAGCAACTCCTTGATTCCACCTCCCCAAAGCGACTGGCTATCACCAGTCTCCTGTCTGTTTCTGTGAGTTTGACTAGTTTAGATAGCCAATGTAAATGGAATCATGTAGCTTTCCTTCTGTGGCCGGTTTATTTCACTTAGGATGGTGTCCTCCAGGTTCATCCATATTGTCCTAGATGGCAGGGTTTCTTCTTTTGTAAGGCTGAATGTATGTATATATTACATTTTTTAATCCATTCATCCTTTGATAGACAATTAGGTTGTTTCCTTCTCTTGCCTATTATGAAAAATGCTGCAATGAGCCAGGCTTGGTGGCTCATGCCTGTAATCCTAGCTACTTAGGAGACTGAGGCAGGAAAATCACTTGAAGCCAGAAACTGGAGACCATCCTGGGCAACATAGCAAGAATCCATTTCTAAACAAAAATTTTTTTTAAATCAGTAACAGCCAGGTGCAATGGTACGTGTCTATAGTCCCAGCTACTTTGGAGACAGGTGTGAGGATTGCTTGAGCCCAGGAGTTCAAGTCCATCCTGGACAACATAGCAAGACTCTGTCTCTAAAAATAAAATGATGCAATAAACATGGGAGTTCATACATATATCTCTTTAAGATCCTGATATTAATTCTTTCATATATATACTTACAAATGAGATTGCTAGATCTATTTTAATTTTTTTAGGAAACACCATACTGCTTTCCTATATGGTATAAAGGCTGTGGCATTTTACATTCCCACTAACAGTGTACAGGGTTCCAATCTCTCCGCATCCTCGCCAACACTTATCTTTTTTTCTTTTCTTTTCTTTTCCTTTCTTTTCTTTTATCTTCTTCTTTTTTTTTTTAGAGACAGAGTCTTGCTCTGTTGCCCAGGGTGGAGTGCAGCGGCATGATCATAGCTCACTGTTAATTTCAAACTTCTGGGCTCAAGCATGCCTCTTGCTTTAGCCCTGGAGTATCTGAGACTACAACTTGTACCACCATGCCCGGTTAAATTATCTTTTTGTTTTTTCATGAGGTAATATCTTCTTGAGGTTTTAATTCTTTTTCTTTTCTTTTTGCTATTGAGTTGTAGAAATTCCTTGCATATTTTGGATATTAATCCCTTATCAGATATATGGCTTGTAAATATATTCTCCCATTCTACAGATTGCCTTTTCACTCTATTAATTATTTCCTTTGAAAAAATATGAGATCTTGTGGTTTATTATAGGCCATATGCACCTAAGACTTGCAACCTAGCTTAAGTACTATCATTTTTATTGCTTTATTTGAAAATGATCTCTAATTCATCATTTTAGGTGGGTTTTTGTTAAGATGACTGATTTTGAGCGTTCATTTGGTTTATGAAAAAGTTTATATTTTCCTCAAATTTCCTTTCTTCTAAAATATAAAAAGGAAGGTCAAATGGCTTTCTATTTTAGTTGGCTGCATTTCCTTTTTCTACATACGCCTACCATAGATATATATTAGAAGTGTTGGAAGGATTAAATAAAATAAAGTAGGTGAGGTGCTTATCACATACAGGAAAGTGCCTTAGCTGTCACCACCAGCAGCTGCAATAACACCTGAGATTTTCAGACTCCAGCATTGAAACTGACTCCCCAGGCAGCTATGAGTCCTTACTTTGCTGCCTTATTTCTCCTGTCTCCATTGCCTCCATCTCCTGGCAGTTGAATCTGCTTTTGAGTCCAACTGGTAGACCCAGATCCACTCCAGTTTTCCAGTCAAACTTGACAAAAATCAAGGTAAACATCGAATGTCTTCAGCTGCCTTTCTGCAGGGCTTGAAGTTAACCCTCCTTTCATGGATCCAGGGTATAGAAGCCTACTGGAACCCTGGAAGATCCAGCGTCTGCCTACCTGTGGAACTCCAGCAGTCTAGGAGTCCAGCACCACAAGGTTATGTCCACGTAAATACAGACACAGTGGTGCTTTGGTCCTCCACGGCACGATGGGTCCAATCTAAAGCACAGACCTCGTGCTCAATTTCTGCCACTCAGTCCCCACTCTTCTTCCTTTAAGCAGAGAATCACCTCGAATGATAACTCAATTTTCCAGAGGTTCTATCCCCCAAATCCCTGCCTTGTAGTCTAGTCCAAAACCAAAGGTCCCTAATATTGTTGCCATCTCTGCTTTCATCCACTTTCTGGGCCATCCACATGTGTGGCCTTCCAGCTCTGTCCCTGATCACACCTCACTTGCTTTAAAGGTACATTACCTATAGAACCACTTGGCTTTCTAGCTTGGGAGAACATCTGTAGCCCACCCAGTTGCCCCAGCTGCATACCTACAGCTTCCTCCTTGTGCTAGACAGTACCTATGCTGCCAGAGGTCAACTTGCCTCCCTGCTGAACCCTTTTAAGTCACAAAAGAGAGCCCTAAACCTTGAGCCCTTCCCTTCTTCCCTTTCCTGCCGCTTTCACCCCACTACTTCTAGCTACCTTTCTTCCTCTTTTTCTCTCCTCCTTCCTTCTTTGTCTCATTTCAGACTGGCCATGTTTCCAAAGGAGGGAAGAATCACTTGCAGAGCTGGTAGGGCTGAAGGACTGCAGACATGGCAAGCCTCCAGTGGACCCTACTGCTGCCCTCTCTACTGTACTTTCCTACTTTGGGCTGCTAAGTCATTGCTGCCTTTCTCAGCACTTTCTGTCAAGGGCTGTCATGACCTTCCCTTCTGAACAAAGTTTCTTTTGTATTCTAGGTCTGACCCTTCACTGTTGCAGCAAAGAAAAAATTTCCACGTCTTTCTGGAAATGTAACTAAGATACTTGATAAAAATTTGCTCCACTTCACTCATTTGATTTGGTAGTTTTTAATAGAGATGTGACATAAGACATAATATTGACACATGTGAATATTGATGTTAGCCAAGATTACTAATTTATGATAATGTATAACGCTAGTGACAACACAAAGTATTGCTATCTTAATTTTATGACTTCTATTATTATGTAATCAGTGCACAGCATGAAAAATTGTATGGAGAACATTGGTTTGGGGAGAATGAATCAGAAAGGTCGAGAGACTGGAAAGAGGAAGTCTAGTTAGGGGCTACTGGGAAAACACAGACACTAGACAATAAGGGTGGGAAGCAAGCTCGACAATTTGGTATTTAGAATAATCCCTAATGTCAAAAAAAGCCAAAAGATACTTTAACATTCACAGCCAAATCACTAAATACTGCCACCTTTCCAGATCTGCAGATTCCCTGGCTTTGAAGAACATAATCCTCTGTTGCCCCAGCCCATGCTCTATCATTAAGGCAGGTTATTTTGTTATTGATCTCAGCACTCAGCTACCAAGTAGGTGCTTCTGCCCTCATCTTGGCTGACTTCCTGCCTGCCTGGAGCCCGGAAGGCATACCTGGACAGGGGCAAAGCAGGACACTCTGCTGCGACCTCTCTGGCCACAGCCTCATTAGGGAGTGGTCACCTGACAGGAGCCGTATTCAAAACTGAACCAAGGTGTGTCCAAGCTTCTTTAAGCTCAAGTGTTTGGGGGCTCCTGGTGAGTCCTTAGTGAAGAATTCAGAAAGGAGAATGGAAGGGGGGTGGTCTGCAAGGTGGGGAGTCTTCCTCTGCCTCACTGTCAGCCTTCTGCATCCAGGTAAGATGGGGTAAGAACAGGGGAGACCAGAATGTGGTTCTGAGGGACACCCAGGACTTCCCTCTAGCTACAGTGGTTCTCAGCCTTCCTAATGCCATGACCCTTTAATATAGTTCCTCATGTTGTGGCGACCCCCAACCATAAAATTATTTTCATTGCTACTTCATAACTGTAATTTTGCTACTGTTATGAATCATAATGTAAATATATGATATGCAGGATGTATTTTCACTGGTCACGATTCACAGGTTGAGAACCGCTGCTCTAGCACATGGAGGGCATTCAGAATTAACCTGTTAAATGTTTCTTCTAGAATGTCTGTCTCTTGATTTCCGTTTGGTGGCAGATAGAAAGACATTTCACCAATGAGAACACACAGCCTTTCTCTATTCCTGCCTGCGCAGAGATCTACCAAACCGCCCGAGTTCCCTACCTGCCAAGTCCATCTTTCCACTGACTTCTGATGCCCCTCCCGCCACACCCGTTTCCCTTGCCTTGTCCCTTTTTTCCCTGCGGTGATATCTATGAGGAGGGTGGGGATCAATGTGAGGCAGAAAAGAGTAGATATTTGCTTCCATGAGGGAATATTTGTTCCCAATTTGGGTACATACCTTAAATATACCAAAAAGAGATGGAGATATAGAGAAGGAGGCAGAGAAAAAGCCCAAACAAACATGGCAGTGTGGCAAAGATTCTGCTCAGGTACTACCCAGATGGCTCCCTGGCCGTGGCCAAGGGACAGGCCTCACTTTGAGACTGGGCACATACTGTATGCTCGGTGTGTCACCTAATGATCCCCATGCTGGAAATAAGCAACATGATGTCTGAGGTCACTAAATCAAGAAGAATAAAATAAATGCATAGCACCAAGGTAAGCACCCATTCAGAAAACCTACTCTGTGTTTCTCATACCTACCTAAAATGTGCCCCTGTTTACTTCTCTTACCCTCTCAATAAATCAGTTCTTCCCTTAAGCAGGTGGAAGTTCCTAAGAGTTAAGAAGAGAAATACGTAGTAGATGAGAGCAGATTGTGACCAGACTACAGGTTTTAGGGCAGTGCTAAGCAGTGCTCCTGCTAGGTGGAACCAAGAAGACTGTGATGGGTACATTAAAGGACTCCTTGAAGTGGTTGCCATGGCACTAAGGCCAAGTTTGCATATGGATTTAGGCAGATTTTGCATGAGAACGAAACAATGGGAATGAGAATAGAGTGCCAGCCCAGCTCACCATATCAGTTTCCACCATTTGCCTACCAGTCCAAGTCATCCTCCCCAAACTTGGTTGGGGAATCTTGGCCCAGGAAGGAGGGATCACCTGCTCTTCCCAGTATGCCCCCGATTTTATCTCTCTGCAGAGGGGGTCCAGCCCTAGAAATGGAGACCCTCTCTCATAGGGTCTCTGCTCTCTACAGGAAGAGGCGATACTTTCACCATCAATTGCTCAGGCTTCAACCAGCATGGGGTGGACCCTGCTGCCTTCCAAGCAGTGTTTGACAGAAAGGCCTTCCGTCCAGTCATCAACTACAGTGTGCCCACTCACGTCAACATCTCCTTCACCCTGTCTGCCATTCTGGAAGTGGTGAGACCTGGTCCTGCCTTCTTCCCCCAAAGGATACAGGGAACAAGTATCCTCTGCCCTATCGACCCAACATTTCACTGGTCTAATAGTGAACAATAAGTACCCTAACTGGATTTTGTACAGATTAGATGGTTTTCCTTTGAAGGAGAGAGATATGATAAAGAAAAATGCAGTGAAAGTTTTGTAGGTCATGTATGTCCTGAGTCCTGTTCGCTCTGGAATGCTTTTAACATCACTTAAAATCAGATATGTCCCTAGACACAGGGAAAACACATAAGGAAATGACTGTCCGGCAGCTAGAATTATACCTAGACCAAGAAATTAGTAAACACTGGGGAGAATATAAGGTGGGTGTGGGCCAAATCTTCTCGCACTAATAATCCTGGATGGGAATTTCCTTATCAGGACGCACAACTCCAGCTGCTGACGTCATTCCTGTGGATGAATTTGGTAAGGCAGGGTCAACTCTCCCCCTCCCACTTCCGTTGCTAACTTTAAATTTGATGAGTTAGGAGGGACTTAAAGGTTTCTACTCCAAATCTCTTCTTCACAAGGTATAAATCTTTCTGGGACAAATAACTCCATCTAGAATTAGACTGGCCCTGGGGACAAAAACTTCCCTAGGCCGCTTTGGAAGGTAGAAATGGTAACCCCTCCCCAAATAGCCAAGTGGTTTGCAGGCCCATAATTGGTATGTTCCTAGCTTTAAGGGGTTTCAGGCTGTATTATGGATAGTCCTGGCAAAAAGGTTTTTAAGAGGTACTTTGCTGATGAACCTTGTTAATTAAAGGGCAGATAGGCTGTGGTCCTTAGGGTCACAAGTGCAAGTGAGAGGACCAGAGTTTAAAGAAGAATAGAAAGGGCAGGAAAGGTGGAGGGGGCAAGCTCTCCATCTCTCTCATCTATCCCTCATTGCCCTGGCTGCAGATATGGGACAATCCTTTTATCAGCTGGAACCCAGAAGAGTGTGTTGGTCTCAATAAACTCGCAGTATCAGCTGAAAACCTGTGGCTCCCAGACATCTTCATCGTGGAATCGTGCGTATCTGAGGTGGGGAAAGCCAGTGGGAAGCCCCATCTGCAAAGAACAGCTTAGGGTTAATGCAGGGCACAGGGCTGCCAAAAGATTCAGACAGGGACACAATCTCAATGAACTGACTTTGGGGATAGAAGGAGACATGATAGACAGACATTAGAGAAAGAGCCCGAAAGGAGAACACAGTAGAAGGCCTGAGAAGGAAGAGAGACCAAGCTGATCAGGGTCTACCTTCCCCACCCCCTCGAACAGCATGGATGTGGAACAGACACCTTCAGGTCTCACTGCCTATGTCAACAGTGAAGGTCGAATAAGGTACGATAAGCCAATGAGAGTGACCAGCATCTGTAACCTGGACATCTTCTACTTCCCTTTTGACCAACAGAACTGTACCTTCACCTTCAGTTCTTTCCTCTACTCAGGTAAGTGTGACGCATTTCGACAGCTATTTGAGATTCAGGGGAGAGAGCTAAATGGTGTAGGTATGTTTAGGGAAAGTTTTAGATCAGTGTTTCTAACTCTGGCTGCCCACTGAAGCTAAAATACCAATAACTGTGCATCACCCCTGAGATTCCAGCTTCATTGTTCCGGGTGAGCCCCAGGGGATGCTAACGTGCAGATGAGGTTAAGAACTGCTTTACGGCTTGGCGCCTGTGGCTAAACGGGCTAAGGCACCAGCCACGTACAGCTGAGCTGACGGGTTCGAATCCAGCCCGGGCCCGCCAAACAACGAGGGCTGCAACCAAAAAATGGGCGGGCGTTGTGGCGGGCACCTGCAGTCCCAGCAACTTGGGAGGCAGAGGCAGGAGACTCGCTTGAGCCCAGGAATTGGAGGTTGCTGTGAGCTGTGATGCCACAGCACTCTATCCAGGGCGACAGCTTGAGGCTCTATCTCAAAAAAAAAAAGAGCTGCTTTACGTCTTAGATGGCCATTCTGCCAAATGGGGTCCATCTGACGCTGAGCTGCTGCATGCCTATAATTTTTAACTCAAATTTTTTAACTTTAGTAGCTAACACACTGAAGCCAGTAAATGAATGTAACTAAATGCCACCAGGTGTCACATGGCAGATTTATATAAATTAAACATCATAATGGGCATGCATGTATTTATAAAAATATGGAGCTAATTCAAGCTTGATTCCACAGAAACAGCATCATACAACTGGGGGATTGAGAAAGAAAATAGGAAGGACTCCAAAATTTCTTGACTCACATTTGAGTCATGTTCAGTATTCCCATAACAACCTTGACTCACTCTTATCTTCAACAACAATCAATGCTGCAGCCCACATTCATGAGAATTGCTAGTCTTGTAACCCACTTCTGAGGAAAGCAGAACGTTCTGCTTTAAAAAGACAGAGAAACATTTGTTGAAGAAGCTCAATGGGAACCAGGCACGGTGGCTCACGCTTGTAATCCTGACACTTGGGAGGCCGAGGTGGGTGGATTGCTTGAGCTCACGAGTTCAAGACCAGGCTGAGCCAGAGCAAGACCTCATCTTTAAAATAGCTGGTTGTTGTGTTGGGCGCCTGTAGTCCTAGCTACTTGGGAGGCTGAGGCAAGAGAATTGCTTAAGCCCAGGAGTTTGAGGTTGCTGTGAGCTATGATGCCACAGGACTCTACCAAGGACGACAAAGTGAGACTCTGTCTCAAAGAAAACAAACAACAAATAAAAGAAGCTCAATGGAGGAATCAAATTTTGTGGGCAGGAGGTTTGGGAACACTTCCTGACTGAGCCAGCTGGCCTGTCTTACAGTGGACAGCATGCTACTGGGCACGGACAAGGAAGTGGGGGAGATAACAGACACGTCTCGTAACGTCATCCGCACCCAGGGAGAGTGGGAGCTCTTGGGCATCAACAAGGCTACCCCGAAGATGTCTGTGGGAGGCAACCTGTATGACCAGATCATGTTCTTCGTGAGTCCTGGGGGCCCTGTCTGATTTCTGATCCCAGTTGCTCTGTTTTCCTCTTAATCTAAGGCTCTTTGGGGTATTAAAAAAAAAGCTCCAGAGAGTTGAGCACCTGCTCCTCTACCTGACTGCCCTGAAGCAGGATCCGCGGGGCCTCCCCCTCTGCCAGTCACTCCCCTGCTGGGAACGGAGCACCAGCTAGCGGATGGCCCAATGGCCCTATTTGCCTCTAAAATTCTACAATCATTGTGTCTTGGGCAGGATGAAAATAAATAATTATAGAGAAGTCAGAGGCCCTTATATGGATGAATGCAATTAAATGTGCACACGTTACCTAATAAGATTGTCCCACAGGCAACCTAACAACCCATTAGCAAGGACTAGATAGTCAAATATCTATGTGGCATCAGTTTATTTGCCACTTCTCCACTCTATCTCCAGGTGGCCATCAGGCGCAGGCCCAGCCTCTATATCATAAACCTCCTGGTGCCCAGTGGCTTTCTGGTTGCCATCGATGCCCTCAGCTTCTACCTGCCGGCAGAGAGCGAGAACCGTGCCCCATTCAAGATCACCCTTCTGCTGGGCTACAACGTCTTCCTGCTCATGATGAATGACTTACTCCCTTCTAGTGGCACCCCCCTCATCAGTATGCCCCCTCACACTCTCCAGAGACAAAAAGGCACCAGAGAGCAGGGACCACCTGCTGCTCTAATTAAGGAGGGAAGGGGCTCTAAGGGACTACTAGCTTTGGGAAAGAGACGTAAGAAGAGCTTAGAGAGGCTTGGCACTCATAGCTCAGTGGTTAGGGCACTGGATATATACACCAGGGCTGGAGAGTTCGAACCCAGCCAGGGCCTGCTAAACAACAATGACAACTACAACAAAAAAATAGCCAGACATTGTGGCAGGTGCCTATAGTCCCAGCTACTCGGGAGGCTGAGGCAAGAGAATTGCTTAAGCCCAAGAGTTTAAGGTTCCTGTGAGCTGTGACACCACAGCACTCTACTGAGGGTGAAATAGTGAGACTATTTCCCCCTCACCCCCCAAAAAAGAGCTCAGAGATACATCTGCGCTGGTTTATTTATAATTTGCTTTGCCCCAGGTGTCTACTTTGCCCTGTGCCTGTCGCTGATGGTGCTCAGCCTGCTGGAGACCATCTTCATCACCTACCTGCTGCACCTGGCCACCGCCCAGCCCCCACCCATGCCCCGGTGGCTCCACTCTCTGCTGCTGCTCT
>CAUYRH010049201.1:0-49468 GCA_963574655.1 Perodicticus potto | reverse complement strand
ATAAAATAAGAATTAAATGGAAACTCTAGAACTGAAAAATACAATATGGAAAATTGAAATAGAAAATTAACTGGATGGGTTTAATAGACTGGACAGTAGAGTGAAGAAAAGGATTAATGAATTTTTTTTTTTTTTTGAGACAGAGCCTCAAGCTGTTACCCTGGATAGAATCCCGTGACATCACAGCTCACAGCAACCTCCAATTCCTGGGCTCAAGCGAGTCTTCTGCCTCCGCCTCCCAAGTAGCTAGGACTACAGGCACCTGCCACAACGCCCAGGCATTTTTTGGTTGCATCCATCATTGTTGTTTGGCGGCCCGGGCTGGATTCGAACCTGCCAGCTCAGGTGTACATGGCTGGCGCCTTAGCCCGCTGAGCAACAGGCGCCGAGCCGGATTAATGAATTTTAAGACAAGTCAATTGGAATTATCCAGACTGAAGCAAATAGGAAAGGAATTTCTGTAACAGAATGTAATAGAACTATAGGACAATACTGATTATCTAGCATGCTTTAACTAGAGTCTTAGAAGACAAGGAGAAAGAAATGGTACAGAAGCAAATATTGGGAGAAATTATGTCTGACTCAAAATAGACCTTCCGGAAAGATCAGCAGGAATGGTACCTGGTGATAACACAGGCCCAGGAATATCCATCCCCCAACAAGGTAAAATTCACAATGTCTGGCACACAAATTATATGCTGCCTACAAGAAATAGATCTTAAATAGAAAAATAAAAGAATCAAAAAAGAGATACCACACTAACACTGGTCAAAAAGAACTGGCGTGACACTATTAATATCATATATATTATATAATGTACAGGGTGTCCCAAATCTGCCCCTAAAGTTGCTATACATAGGAAAAATGGCAAATTGTAGCTAAATGTGATTTTATTTACAAAATATTCATTACAAAATTTTATGAAGGGGTAGTCAACACATATAGAATATTTTATAAGTATTTTATAAAATTTTCTAATGACTATATTAGAGGTACATCGAGCTATAATTTTCCATTTTGCCTATGCAACTCAGGGCAATTTTTGGTCATGGTCTATATTTCAGAGCAGAACACATTACCAGGAATAAAGACAGGGAATCAAGTTATCAAGAGGACATACCGATATAAACAGAGAACTCAAAATATAGGAAGCAAAAACAGAACTGCAATGAGAGGCAGAAAAATCCACAGTTATCACAGCCATTTTCTCTATAATTAATGTGACAAAGGGACAGGAAATTAGCAAGCATATAAAGGACTTAACAATGTCATCAACCACCTTGATTTAATTGACATTAACAGAAAATATTCAGTAGTCATGTGCAAAAAGAATAAAGTTTGCTTTATACCCCACACCTTGTACAAAAATTAACTTAACATGGATCCCAGACTTAAGTGTAAAGCTTTAAACTATAAAATTTCTAGAAGAAAACACAAGATAAAATCTTTGTGACTTTGAGTTGGCTAAACAGTTCTTAGGACATGAAAAGTGTGATTTATAAAAGAAAAAAATTGACAAATTGCACTTTGTCAAATCTTAAAATATTGTCTCTTCTAAAGACACTGTTAGACAACATAAAAATAAAAGTTACAGACTGGAAGCAGGAATCTGATCAAGGACTTGCGTTCGGGTTACTTTACAGAAAGAATGCTCAAAACGCCAAACCAGGCAAACATACAACACACTTTCAGAAATAAACGAAACATTGGAACAGATCCTTCAGTGAAGAGGACAGCACGGGAACACAGCAGCTCCTGAAAAGCAGCTCGATGTCTTAGTCGTTACAGAAATGCGAATCAGAATCATGACAAACCGCTACACTTCTGTTAGAATAGCTAATGCTAAAAAGCCTGACTGTACCAAGTTCTGGCAAGAATGTAGAGGAACCTTCATACAGTGCTGGTAAGAGTTTAAAATGCTACAAAACAGTTTGTCGGTTTCTTTGAAAATCAGACACGCACCTGTGATTCAGTCATTCCAGTCTTAGGCATTTACCCAAGAGAAATGAAAGCAAATGTCTGTACAAAGACTCGTACACACATGTTAATAGCAGTTTTACCTGTAGTAGTCAAAAACTACAAACGACCTAGATTTCCATCAACAGGTAAAGTGATAAATCGTGGTGGCAGAGCCCTACGATGGAATACTATTCAGCAATTACAAGGTGTGGACAATTGATGCGTGCTACAGCACAGAAGAATCTCAGAATAATTATGCTGGGGAAAGAACCAAAATGGTACTTACCCTACAGTTCTACTTTCATAAAATGAGAGAAAATATAATAAAAGGAAATAAATTTGCAATTGTAGAGACTGAGTGGGGAAGCAAGAAGGTGAACGAGAAAGGAATGACCAGGGGTACAAGGAAGCCCTGAGGGTGATGAATGTGCTGTCTTGATGCAGTGATGATTCCATGGTGTAAATATATGTCAGAATTTATCACATGGCAAAATTTATAGAGTTTCTGTAAGTCAATAAAGCAGTTTGACAAAAATCTCTCCCCCCAAAAGTTATACACTTAGGACTTATATATTATATGTACTAATATTACTTTCCAATAACAAACCGTTTTAAAAAGTAGTACACAAAACCGTACACAGGCAAAAACTCAAAGAAACAGCATCCCTGGGTTCCTCCTGAAGAAATACTTGACAATGAAATTTTTTCAATTAAGAATGAATCAGAGGAACTCAAAAAAGGAGAAGCTGGGACTAAACTTTGAGTCGTTTAAATATAAAACTAAGTAAGTGCGAGAATTATAGTTACAGAACCTGGTTTCAATGCATAACCTTGAAAATATAAACTCATAGTTTACAATTAAAACCAGGGGGTTGGGAATGGCAGACAAGAGGGATTGAATAGGTCATTTTTTCACATTTTTAAAGAACAGCATTCAATCAAGTGAAGGACAAAATTTGAAAAAAAAATTGCTAAAAACCAAAAATTCTAACCTCTAACTGGTTCCACAATTTTCCCTTTAACTTCAAAAGGATAGGTTTGGAACGAGAATTATTTCTGGTAAGTAGGTTGTTACCTAAACTTCCATAATTTCTTCATAGTTCATTTCCAATTGATATTCTTCAGCCAAAATTTAAATTCATTATTTTATTAAGAATAATATGCAGAGTGCACTTGCACTTAGAGAAATAATTTTCTTTTTTGAGACAGAGCCTCAAGCTGTTGCCCTGGGTAGAGTGCAGTGGCATCACAGCTCACAGCAGCCTCCAATTCCTGGGCTCAAGCGAGTCTCTTGCCTCCGCCTCCCAAGTAGCTGGGACTACAGGCGCCTGCCACAACGCCTGGCCATTTTTTTGGTTACAGCCATCATTGTTGTTTGCTGGGCCTGGGCTGGATTCGAACCCGCCAGCTCAGGTGTACATGGCTGGCGCCTTAGCCCGTTGAGCCACAGGCGTCGAGTCAGTAAAATAATTTTCATTAATCTTTATACTGACTTTTCCTTTCTTATGTCTCTATACATGTATATGCAGAAAGATGTCTAGGATAATATTAACTAAATATTAATTGTAGTTTTCTGTAGAGCATGACATGAGGTAGATTATTTTCCATTTTTTTCTCTTTTTTTTGCATTTTTTGGCCGGGGCCAGGTTTGTACCCGCCACCTCCAATATATGGGGACAGCACCCTACTCCTTTGAGCCACCAGTGCTGTCCAATTATTTTCCATTCTTTTGTGTTCTTCTTTGGTGGCTTCAATTTATTTTTATTTACTTATTTATTTATCTGTTTATTTATATTTTTGAGACAGAGTCTCACTGTGTTGCCCAAGCTAGAGTACCGTGGCATCAGCCTAGCTCACAGCAACCTCAGATTCCTGGGTTGGTGAGATCCTCCTGCCTCAGCCTCCAGAGCAGCTGAGAATATAGGCCTGCACCAGCACATCTGGCTAATTTTTCTATTTTTAATAGAGACAGGGTCTCGCTTTTTGCTCAGGCTGTTCTCAAACATCTGAGCTCAAGCAATCCACCCATCTCGGCCTCCCAGAGTGCTAGGATTAGAGGTGTGAGCCATTGCACTTGGCCTGAATTTTTTATAATATGCATGTATCACTTTTGCAAAAACAATGAAGTTACTATTCCTATTTAAAAATGAAAAAATCATATATGCTTTAAAGTCAAACTGAAATGAGTTCCAATACCACCTGCACAACTAGTTCATAATGTGAACAAAGGAATTTATAATCTCTTGGGGCCTCAGTTTTCTCATCTGTAAAGCAGAATAACACAAGTACCCAATCCTTTGGGTTGAGGTGTGTTTAGAGGTGATAGTGTATAAATTGCTAAGTGTAAGCACAGTATATGAGTAGTAAACAGCCTACTGGCCAGTGGCATTCTAGCTCAAAATGATGTCAAAAATCCAATGATGCTCTTTAGCTCACAATACACACAACATCGTCAAATTGTATTTGGACATTTTTTAAAAAGGAGTTTTTGGAACCTGCAGAAATCTCCAATCTTCAGAACTGCATCTCTGCCACTTGGGGGCGCCAGAGATAAATGTCTCTGTTTTTCCTTTTGGGTTCTTATTTCTTGGACCATTAGTAGAATTCCATTTGTCATGTACTTGGGTGTTATTGAAGAGAATTCTGATAAGTCCTCAATGCAGGTGACTGGCTTCGGCATATGGAGGAATTTTTAGTGGTTGATCTCCAAACACAACCAGATGTTTCCTCAATGTTCACAATGGGTTGTCTTCTTGCTGTGGCTCCTAATATGCACTCTGAGTCTTCAGAACAGCTTGGAGAAGAAAGGACAATCAAAAGATACCACTTCACACAATTTCAATAATTTTCACTTGGGAGTAACTGATTTTTATTTATTTCTGAATAGGCATCTTGTTGCTTTAGCAAGCAGATATATTTCAGGAAAGTGATCTGAAAGTAAATTCAACTTCTTCATCGACTCTCTTATAAAATTGCAGATGGGTTTACCCTGGAGGGAAAAAAAAAAGCAAGAAATCAAATTCAACATTTTTCAAAATGCCATGGTGGCCAGGTTCAAGGCTTTCTGTTGGTGGATGATTTCTAAAGAGTTTTCAGAGCTTTGCAGCATTTTACATGAATTCTAAGTTCCCTTTTCTCTCTTGCCAGGCAAGAATTATCTTCTTCTGGCAACAGAATTATCTTTCAGATTACATAATCTCCTGACACTCCATTTTCAAATTTTAAAGTTCAGTGCTATTTTTTATGTAATATAAAAATAGTACTACTAAAGGTGGGCTGCAATATTACATTTTGCCAATAGTGACCACCTTGTAAAAATGGGCTCCAGTCTCAAGAATGCTTTCATGTGTGTGTAAAAAGAGTTCTGGGGCCTATTGCCTCAATTCCATAGGATCAAACTTTCATGAAACCAGAGTGCTTAAAATTAGGAATATATATCCCTGAAAATGTCAGTAAGAAACCAAGTAAGTAACACAAGCTTAGTGGAGTCAAAGACAGTACTACTGGGGATCCAAGGATCTGCCATAGCCCAGGGCTGAGCATGCCAAGAAAAGCCTCAAGCAGAAACTCCCCAAGAAGGACAGAGAACACAACAGCTTCTTAGGTCCCTCTTATCCTGCAAACAAGCAATAGGAGCTCTTTGGGCTCGTCTGTGGCAGACAGAATAGGAAGGAGATGAATGCTCATGAATGAATGGACAAGAAAGGAAGGAGAAAATAAACTCACAGGCGAGCGGAAGCTAAAGATGGTCTGGATTGAGGATACCAACCTCCAACGGAGCTGAATTACAAAGACAGACAACTGCTATGGGGTATGATTTAAAGGAAGACTTCATGGCCCCAAGCATATCCCCCACCTAGGGGCCAACGCAGTCGAATTCCACTATTGAAGAGGCAAAGAGGGGATAGAGGCATCTAACAGCACAGAAGATCTCAGGAAGCAAAGCAAAGGGAGGTAATAGAGGGGAAAGTAACTATTAGACACTGCCGTACCTCATACATTGTTCCTGGGTCCAGTCCCATTTCAAACAGTCTCCGTGGCTTGGCGCCTGTGGCTCAACGGGCTAAGGCACCAGCCACGTACACCTGAGCTGGCAGGTTCGAATCCAGCCTGGGCCCGCCAAACAACAACGATGGCTGCAACCAAAAAATGGCTGGGCGTTGTGGTGAGTGCCTGTAGTCCCAGCAACCTGGGAGGCGGAGGCAAGAGACTCACTTGAGCCCAGGAATTGGAGGTTGCTGTGAGCTGTGATGCCACAGCACTCTATCCAGGGTGACGGCTTGAGTCTCTGTCTCAAAAAAAAAAGAAAAGAAAAAGAAAAGAAACAGTCTCCATTGCTCCAACTGAGGCAGTCTCTTAGGAAAACGTGCTTCCTCCAAAATGTATGCAGGTGCCACAAAGAAGCAGCCTCACCTGTGTGCTCCTTGAATACTGTGGTCCCCAACGCGGGGCCTCAGACCAGTACCAGTCCGTGGCCCGTTGGGAACCGGACCACACAGAAGTTCATGGGCCATGGGCAGGCCAGCAAAGCTGCATGCGTATTCACGGCTGCTCCCCATTGCCGGCATCACCGCCCGAGCTCCACTTCCTTTCAGATCAGATTCTCACAGGAGCAGAAACCCTACTTTAAGCCACAGATGTGAGGGATCAAGGCGGCTGCTCCTTAAGAGAATCTGATGCCCACCCCCACGTCTGTGGAAAAATTGTCTTCCACAAAACAAGTCCCTGGTGCCAAAAAGGATGGGAACCCCTGCTTTAGTGGGTCAATTCAATAGCTGACTCACTCATCAGACTTGCCCCAATTCCTTGAGCTCTCTGTTGCCTGTATGAGCCATACTCTCCACCTGGGCCCTGGGTTAGGGTTAGGGTTAGGGTTAGGAATCACTTCCTCCACAGCCATGCTTCTCCCTTGACCTGTGAAAGTGCCTCCCTCAGGTTCCAAGCCCTTCACATCGCCTCCAGTATTGCACTTCCCATCCTGTGTTAGGTTGGCCTATTGGCTTGCTGGCTTGCTGGGGTCTCCACCACACCACTGGATTTCATTCGCTGTTCCACTCCCCACTGCCTGGCCTGCTGGAAGTATTTAATCATTTTGCGTTGAATACACAATCGAGACACACATAGGACCCCAGTGCTGCTGCAGGGATCCCCCTTCTTACCCCACACCCACCCTATAGACGTTCTCCTTCAGTCCCAACTCTGTAACAGCAACTTCTAGATGGAATTGTCCCTGCCTGGGAGAATGTAGGCCAAGTATGTGTTTTCCGAGAATTGCAGCTTTTTCTCTCTTTCTTTCTTTTTTCTTTTTGAGCTGAGATGTAAATATTATGGTGACTATCCGATAAAATTATGGTAACTATCCGATAAAATTCAGGAGGGCCCTAGCTCAAAAAGCCAAGTAGGGCCTTCTGCATTTTAATAGTCCCTGAGAAATCCGGATGTGGGGGAGACTAAAAGCAGGTATAACTATATCTTGCGGCTGTGAACAAGGGGAGCTTCCGTGCACTCCTCCCAGCCACAGCTAAGAGCTTTCCAAGGTTCAAAACACCTGAGAGGTACAGCGCCTGAACAGATGTGATCCGGCTGGGAGGACAGTGTGGGGAGCTTGGGCTGAGCTGAACCACAAGCCTGAGCTCAGACCAGACAGCGGAGAGGAGGGTAGGACATCGGTGGGCATTAGAACAGGAGGAGGAGAGAAACAAAACAGAGAAAAATGTGGAAAAGGAAACTGGAAAGATTGGTTTGCTGTGTATTCCCTAATTTTTAAATATTATATGTTTATTGTAGAAAAACTGAAATCTACAATAAAGTAAGAAAAAATAAATTCACTCATAATCCTTTACACATTTTTCTGGAGTTCTTTCTCACCTCTCTATTCAGATAGAAGAGCCTGTGTATGAATTTGCGTCTTCATGCAGCTTTGTAATCCATCTGTAATTTATTTTATAGACAATGGGACACAGCTCTGAATGTGTCTTCGGCCAATTAATCAATGTCCCGTACTATTTGCATGGACCCCTAACCGTCATCAGCTGTGTTCTTCTATGTCCATACTGTGATTCTGGTCTACTTTGTAACCTGGCAGTGAAGGGAAAACTCTGGGATCACACAAGCCAAGATTTGGAAATCCAACCCTTACACTAACTCTGTGGCCTTGGGCGTGTCCTGTAAAATCTCTGAGACTCTGTTTCAATATCTGTAAAATAGGAGTGGTGATAATACTTCATAGGCTTGTTGATGATAAAGCATTTTCCCCAATTCTTAGCACATACTGGGAATTCATTAAGTACGAGTTATGATTACCCATGGTTCTGTTCTCATCATTCCTTTTTAAAAAGTGTCTTTGAAGACCTACCAGGTACCAGAGTCTGTGCCCAGCCCCAATGGGACAGCCGAGAAGGTGCTCCTCACCCGCAGCTTGGTGTCTGTTCCCTTCCTATTACTTTAGAAACGCCACCACCCCTGAGTGATTCCATTTCCCCCTGGGATTCAGCTGATGTGCTTGCTAGAAGGTGTCCCAGATGTTCCAAAAAGAAATAGGGGTTCTGTTGCCAATCCTCAGGGAGAAGCAGTCAGGAAACAGCATCCGTAAGAGACAAGGGCAGCAACAGTAGCTTCAGAACCCTGCTGTGGTCATTACCCACCACGCGGCGGGTATAGAATTTCTGCTGCAGAGGCAGGAAAACAACTCCCTCCCCTTCCACAACCTTCTGCTCCCCAAGAAAGCACCTTCTCCCACAAAGATTCCACTTCCAGGCTCTTAAACTAAAAGAAAGGGTGCAAAACAAGTGTGATTTTCTCTCCCCCATTTCAAAGACCTGCCTGAATCTCTTTTGCCTACAGCCTTGGAGATCAAGAGCTTATCTCTGGATCTCAGAAAAGATGACTTAACAACTTTTCATCCCAGCATAGTCACCCCCCATAGTCACCCAGATAACGCGGGTTCTCTCCCATCCTTCCTTCTTTTCTGTCCTTTAGGAGGAAAGACACATGCCTTGTCCTCCACACCATGCTTTCCTGGGACAAGGAGTCCCAGCATCAGTACCCACCATCTGCTGTAAACGGAAGCTTACAGTCAGCCCAAAGGTGGCCTCCCTCCCGGGCACGCTCTCCCTGGGCTCTCCTGAAGCTTGGGGCTAACTCCCCTCTCTCCCCCAAGAAGCTCCTGTTTATAAATTAAAATAGCTGGGAAGGTAGTGCATTTCCCCCAGGAAACTCCCCATGTTCTTGTCTGTATTCACCAAGTAGCCAAATGGAATAAGGCCCAAACTTGGTGTCAGAAAGAATTGACCCAAGCCCACACACCTGGCTGGGAGATGAAAGGCCACCCAGGCTTGTGATCCCCCGCCCCAATGAATGGAGTGCCTTCTATTTTTTCATTATAGCTTTTCACATGACAGCTCATGTAGAAAAGTACCAGGTATAACCTTCACCAGATGCCTGGCAGCCTGAAAGTGGAGGGGATTGACACCTCGGGTGAGGTCGAAAATTCTCTGCAACTCCCGACTAAGGACTTTGAATGCAGCCAGAAGGAACTCACAGAGGAAAGACCCATGCTACCGCTCAGGCTCTGCCCTCAGCCACCTCAAAGAAGGCATTATATTTGATTTCTCATTTATTTCTTTACTTACAAACCTTTAAAACCTTCCCAAAGTGAGGAAGTGAGGTTCAAAGAGGTTAAATGACTCGCCCTTTCTATCCCCTGCTGGGGTACCTGGAAACTTCTATTGGTCTTTGAAGACTCAGTTCAGCTGCCCCTTCTCCGATTTCCATGCACCTGGGAGTCCTCCCACCCTTATCCACACCTCTGCAATAGCACCAGTTCCGTGGGGGCTGACTGCCTGGGTGGGAATCCCAGCCTCACACTTTCCAAGATGTGCCCTCGAGTTAGTTACTTAAACCGTGTGTCTCATTGTCCTTAACTATGAAATGGGAATGACATTGGTAATTCTTGAAAGGTATAAGCGGTGGTGCCCAGACACCAGACCTGAGCCAGGTTTATTGCAACGGGAGGGTGACCTGCCTGGGCTGCACAAAGGTGGCGCCTGCACCCAGGGGGCTGTTAGAGTCCCCTTTTATATGGGGCTTTAAGGGATGGGTAAATTCCACAGTTTGCCTGGAAAGTTGGGGTCTTTGTTGCAAACTTCTGGGGGGTGGGCTAGCCAGTTCCTTTGTGTCTTTGTCATAGGAGGAGAGGTGGAGGAGGAGGGGAAAGGGTTCACATGTGACTGTGTTAGGCGCCCCGCCCAACATTCCTTATCTCATTGATTACCTACCAGGGTTAGTTGAGTGAAGGCATGAAAAGCACTTAGGACGGTGCCTGGGGGATGGCTGTTATGAGGCACTCCCCATGCTGGGTTTCCTAAGGACAGAAACAGTGTCCTATGCATGAGGACAGGACATCATCAGTCCTGTCCCATGCACCCCAATGCCATGACGTAATAAATCATAAATAAACAAACCCATGCTGATTTTAGCCCCCAAACACTCTATATAACTCCACACTTCTTGCCAGAAGGCACAGGCCCTTGTCTCCTGACAAAGTGCTTAAAAGGAACAATACCCAGGTGTATGAAGATTTCCGGAGATCCAGTCATGGACAGCGACCCCCACATTAATAAACCCCCTGAGTCTAGCTGGAGCCCCTCTGGGAGGGACCGAAGCTAATTTGGCCATCTTTGGCCATCTGATACACTTTCAATAAGAATAAAAAGCAACTTTGATTTCCCCAGGGGCCCATAAATAATTCAGTCCCTTTTGTGTGTCACTGACTATCTTTTAGCAGGAACCATACAAAGGTCAGGGCCAAATAAACGTCTCTTCGATGTTTGTGCATAATGTCAAAGAGTATTTTTAGGGCAAATGGTTTTCAGAGAAGAGCTGAAGAGAAACGGTGAGGTAATTGCGTTCAAGTGCAGATATTCCCGAACAGATTAGCGTGGGTTTTCCCGACAGCCCCCAGAGCCAGACAGCTCTCAACTGCGTTACTACCCGGAGGAGTGTTGATGAGGACTTCACGGCCCCCAACATGGCGTGGTGCAGCTCCAGCTTCTCCCAAACCTTAGAAGTGGTGCCAGAACAGTTTCGTCCTAGTTTCTTAAGCCTACAGATTCTAGCATGATTAAAAAGAAAAAGAAAAAAAAGAACAGGCTTCTTTCTGCATATGAATTAAATGCAGCAATTAACTACCGGGTAGCACAGAGAACAAGACAGCAGGCTTTGAAGCCAGGCTACCCAACATCTTGACTAAATCAAGCTCTGGTTGTGTGATCTTGGGCAAAGTCCCTCAACCCACTGAGCCTCAGTTTCTCTACCCATGAAATGGGAGTAATAACGAAACCTGTTAGCGTAAGAATTATGGTAGGTGATGCAATTTAACACCATGCCTGGTACAAAGCGCTCCTGAAAATTCCATATTCTTCTAATATGTTTTAGGCTGTGGTTTCCAAAGGCTCCTTCTCCAAATGCATGATCTGGTTTTGATCTGTTAGGAATCCCTCAAGAATTCTGGTTTGTTGAGGTGATTCTTCTTTTTTTTCCCAGTCCATTGCATTTACATTCTCATTATATGCTCTGTCCCTCTCCCCCTCTCTTTTGTCATTCTATGGGATTTGGGGACAAAGGGGAAGCAGAAAGTTGTGCTCAGTCCTCTACTTGGTCCTAACCCTTGAGAGCCATTACCTAGAGGATCAAGGCCTCACAAAATCTGCTCCCTTTAGGATAACCAAAACCCACACTTAAGAAAAGCATCAGGGGGTGGCACCTGTGGCTCAAGGAGTAGGCACCAGCCCCATATACTAAGGGTGGCAGGTTCAAACCCAGCCCCAACCAAAAAGAAAAAGAAAAAAAAAGGAAAGAAAAGCATCAGGGTTGGCTCTGTACCTGTAGCTCAGTAGCTAAGGTGCCAGCCACATACACCAGAGCTGGTGGGTTCAAATCCAGCCCAGGCCTGCTAAACAACAATGACACCTGCAACAAAGAAAATAGCTGGGGGTGGTGGCAGGCACCTGTAGTCCCAGCTACTCAGGAGGCTGAGGCAAGAGATTCACTTAAGCCCAAGATTTGGAAGTTGCTGTGAGCTATGAGTCTACCGAGGGTGACAGCTGGAGGCTCTGTCTCAAAAAAAAAAAGCATCAGGGTAGCACATTTTCCAAATGAGAACATTGAGGCCCAGAGAAAGGATGTGATTTCATCAAGAAAATCCAGCCAGCGCTGAGGTTCTTCATCTGGGGTGTGCAGTCCCCCAAAGGGTCCCAAGCATGTGGAGGGAGTCCATGAACTTCAATGGGAAAAAAATAGAGGAAGATTCTCAATAACCTCTAGCTGAAAGTTTTCCTTTCCTTCAACTGAATGTAGACGACCAAGCACAGTGGTACTTACTTTATTACGACTTTGTCACCAAAGGAAATCACAGTTATTTTGCCATCATATCATAATTATTGTAGATATTGCAAAATATTATTCATGCTTAGCACAACTTTGAAATGTTAATAGTGATTGGACCCACCAATAGTTCCAGTTAGTCAAGGCAATATTAACGAAGTGTGCATGTTATTCTATCACAAATTTGTAATTTTTAATACTTCTGCCAATAATTCTAACTATTTTATTTTAGGAATTTATTTTTTTGGAAACAGAGTCTCACTCTGTAGTCCTGGATAGAGTGCCACGGTGTCATCATAGCTCACAGCAACCTCAAACTCCTGGGTTCAAGCAATCCTCCTGCCTCAGCTTCCTAAGTAGCTGGAACTACAGGCCTGCACCACCAAACCAGGTGAGTTTTTTTTTGTTTTTAGTAGAGACGTGTTCTCCCTCTTGCTCAGGCTAGTCTCGAACTCCTAAGCTCAAGTAATCCACCCGCCTCAGCCTCCAAGACTGCTTGGACCTATTTTATGAATTTTTTGAAAAAAAATTTTTTTGAGGCAAACTCTATATATTCACCCAACTTTCCTTAGGGTCATGTTCCCCTAAAATGTTAAAGAGCTACTGAATGGCAAAGCTGCTATCCAAATGTGTCTCCCAGAAACTTCAAACACATGGACAGACTAGAGCTCTCAGCCTCCAAGCCCAGCCTGTGCGGTTCATGTTGCACCTACAGTCTCCCTCCCTTCCTCCCTGTCATTAGTCAAGCCAGTGGGGAAGAGAAGGGAAGAAAGGAGAAGGGAAAGAAGATGAGCAACCACCACCTTGATGGCAAGACTAACTATAGGCCTGGTCCTTCTCTAGGACTTAGCTCACAACAGAGGAAGCATGACAGAGGCCAGGAGCTTGTTCAAGGCCACGCAGTTGGAGCAGACTAGCTCCAGGACTCAAGCTTGGTGTGTGAATGCTAGCCCACTTCACAGTATTGCCCCAGGAGGTCTTGTGCCTCAAAGCCATCCCAAAACTCCTCTTGTCCCCTTCCCTTAGCAAACACCATCCTAACACGTCATCACTCCTAAATTGCCCTATCTTTCTCTTTATCCAAGATAGTTTATAATTCTCATTATTTTAAAACCGGCAGAAGTTTCATGAAGAAGTCTTTGTGGTCAAGGGGATCATGTCTGAAAAACGTGGACAAGATAGCTCCCTCGTACCCAAGGAGTATATCAGCGAGTCAGGATAGATCAGGTTGTGCAGCAATAACAAGTGACCCCCCCCAAAGCACAGTTACTTGACAGTAACTAATCATGTTTCTCCCAACTGCTTGTCTCTCTGGGTTAGCTTGAACTCTGCTTCCTCTCTCCTCTCCCTAGGACCCAGGCCGCTGGAGCAGCCACAATCTAGGACATTACTTTGGCAAAGGAAAAGGAGAACTTGGCTCTTCAATCTTCTGCTTGGAAGTGACTCATGTCACTTCCGTTCGCATTTCATTGGCCAAAACAGGTCAAAAGCATGACATCATTGTTCTCCTCCAAGGAGGGAGAGGGAGTGAGTCTTCCAATGAATAATTTAGCTGACATTGGGAAAAGCCCATAAAAAGGTGCTGCTGATTTATTTCAATCTCCAAATGTCTTCAGATTTGACCTCTGATGCATTCATCACATATTTACAAGACCGACCCTTGCTTCGTCTAATTTATATTCATCATAGTCTTCATTATTATAACAAATGGCCTCTTAAAATTATTGAAAAAGTGCCACTTTTAGAGGGTGTGTTTAGAGGAGAAAACTCTTCTCCCTGCAGTGCTGGCAGTGCCTCCAAGACTCTGACACCGCTTGGTCACATTCCCTGTCATTCCAAGCACAGCCAAGGGCACAGGGTGGGCTTTCAGCATCAACACAGCCACTGGCTCTGAACTGCTGCTAAGGAGGGAAAGTTGAGTGTGCTCAACCAACACAGAAAGCAGTGCCACCGCCTTGCAAACTCTCTTCTTGTACCCTGTCTTCTAATGAAGAGACTGCTCTAGGCTAAACTTTGTCCCCTCTGAATTTAAATGTCGCGTGGAAGGAGAGCATCGATGTGGCAAGATGGATTAGCAGAAGGGGCTAAGGAGCCATGTCACCAAATGGTTTTTGTCTTTCCCCTTGATGAATGAGAAGGAGGCCAAGCTGCACTTTTACCTGAGACAGGTCCTTTCAGAGAAGTGTTAATGATGTCATCAGGTGATGGATTTTCTCAATCCTCCACTCACATCAAGAGATGCCCCATCTCTCAAGCGCCAGATGAGGTGAATGGAAGAAGAAAGAGCTTAGAGCTGCAGGAACGTTCCCCTGATAGTCAGCTTGCTGAGAAGCTACCATGTAGTGGGGTGGTGGAGAAGTATGATGGGACAGAGCAAAAGTCAAACATTATTAAAAATCAGTGCCCAGGAAAACCAGATTTCACCCACAGGTGTATGTGTACACACATGCATTAAGCTCATACATCATTTGGGGTTTGGGGTGGGGGGTTTTGCTTTGCTAATTTTTCCCGACATGTTATTATAAAATTTTTCAAACATATAGCAACGTTGACTCATTAACATCTTACTAAACTGGATGGGTCCCATATCGAACCGTCTGTCCCTTCCTCTACCCATTCATCGGTTCACCTTATTTAGGGTTCCTTTCAGAGTATATTGAAGACATCCATATACTTCCAAATAATTCAGCATGATTTTCATCAGCTGAACTTCAATATTTGTTTATAGTTTTTTTGTATAGAATTTACGTAGATTGAAATACATACATTTTAAGTATATATTTGCTGAGTTTTGACAAATGTACATATCATTGCAACCCAAACCCCTGTTATAATATAGAATATTACCACCACTCTGCAAATGCCCTCATCCCCTTCCCACTTGGTCAAGTCCTTGCCGTAGGTTAATTTTTGTGGCTGTAGAACTTCAAATAAATGGATGCCTGCCACTTTCGATCTTTTGCATCTGGCTTCTTCGGCTCAGCATTGTACCTCTGAGCTTCATTTGTGTTTTGTGTAGGTATCAAGAATTCCTTCCTGTCCATTCAATTGAATACTCAATTGAATAAATGTCCATTTGCTAAATGCACTATCTACAAGGAAACTTTTAGAGTTGAGACTCCAGTTCTAAAGAACAGACATTGAGGGCTTTTATAGCTTGCTAGTGTCTAAAAGTTGGAAAATTTCACATGAAAATCTGGATGTCTGGTGGCTCTTAAGAAACTCAAGATTGGGCAACCCACAGCAGCAATGGGCTGGGTCAGCTGGAGACAGGAAATGTGTTCATCACTCGCCGAAGGCGAGTCCTCCACAATTCCCTCTCTCTATCCCACCTGAGCACCTTCGCTCATTTATGTTACCTGCCTGTCCCTGAAGGAATATGATTTTCTGACTCCTGTTCACAATTACCAAATTCTCCAAAGTGGTTATGGAATGGATTAATGAAGACCAAGATATGACTACATCAGCTCTACCGTGCCAAAGGTCCTGCACTGCAGAGTAAATAAGAGTCTTAAGTTTAGAACTGGTTACACCTGGGTCTGAATCCTTCTCTATCTGGTATCAGTCCACTTCCTACTTACATAATGGGGGGATAAAAAACTTAGTTGCTGGCTCGGCGCCTGTGGCTCAACGGGCTAAGGCACCAGCCACGTACACCTGAGCTGGCGGGTTCGAATCCAGCCCGGGCCCGCCAATCAACAATGACGGCTGCAACCAAAAAATGGCCGGGTGTTGTGGCGGGCACCTGTAGTTCCAGCTACTTGGGAGGCGGAGGCAGGAGATTCGCTTGAGCCCAGGAATTGGAGGTTGCTGTGAGCTGTGATGCCACGGCACTCTATCCAGGGTGACAGCTTGAGGCTCTGTCTCAAAAAAAAAAAAAAAAAAAAACTTAGTTGCTGTAAAGATCGTGAAGCAATGTGTTCAAATTGCTTAGCAACACCTACATGGTAGTTTATGATTGTCCAGGTTATTAATATCATGAACTGGTCCTGTACAAGACAGGAGTCAACTTGTGTTTCATTTTTCATTCTGACTCCCCAACGTGGCAATTTGAAACCTCTGAATCCTGAGACAGAACATAGATTGTGACTAATGGCACAAAGAAATTTTCTAACCCCCACATCCCTCTTTCTAATTAGTCACTGTCTCAAGCATGAATTCAGTCCCAAAGAGAAACCATCCAAAGAGTCTAGAATCCTGTCAACTGAGCAGAAACTTCCTTCCTCATTTCTTGGAGGATTTTGGACAAAGATCATTAGAGATCTTCAAAAACCAAATAAAACTCTATAAGGTAAGAAATCACAAAATAGAAAAATCTAAAAATAGATCAACGTATATAAAGTGATATTAGTATGTAATGACATCGTATTCATCTCTGGAGGGAAAAGACAGATGACTCCATAAATGGTAACAACTGGGAAACCATCTGGAAAGACATAAAGTTGAATCCTTAGTGCACTAAAACAAATTCCAGATGGATCAAAGATTTAAACATAAAATAATTAAGCCATTAAAATACTAAAAGAAAAGATTGGAAGCTTTTTTTAAATAAAACCTTAATGAAGACAAAACATTAGAAACTACTTAAAATTCCAAATCCATATATATATGGAGTGTGTTTAAACAAAATAAGCAATTTCTGCCATTAAAACCACAAATGAAGCTTTTAAAAGATATAAAAGACTGGGGGAAAATAAAAGAGTGCAAACCAGAGGAAGAGGCCATTCCTAAAAGGAAAAAAAAATTCTATAAATCAGTAAAAGAAAGACTGACAATTGCAATAAAAAAATTGACCAATTTTTCTTCATTTAAAAAGAATATTTAAGCACGCCATGTTCACCCATCCTTAATTATAAGATAAATGATGATTAAAACATCAACATCGTATTTTTAACTTCTATTTGGCAAAAATCAAAGTGTTTGATAACAAACCATGGCATTGAGATTGTGGGGAAACAGTTACTCTCAAAATTGCTGGTGAGAATATAAATTGATAAATCTCTTTGAAGAGCAATTTGGCACAGACTTTTAAAATTAAAAATATGCATACTATGTGACCCAGCAGTTCTACTGGGAAAAGTTATCTTGTAGCTTTTGTTGAACTTGTTTTTTTTTTTTTTTTTTTGAGACAGAGCCTCAAGCTGTCGCCCTGGATAGAGTGCTGTGGCATCACAGCTCACAGCAACCTCCAATTCCTGGGCTCAAGCGAGTCTCTTGCCTCCGCCTCCCAAGTAGCTGGGACTACAGGCGCCCACCACAACGCCCGGCCATCCTTTGATTGCAACCGTCATTGTTGTTTGGCGGGCCTGGGCTGGATTCGAACCCGCCAGCTCAGGTGTACGTGGCTGGCACCTTAGCCCGTTGAGCCACAGGCGCCGAGCCAAAATGTTGACATCTTAACCATGCTTTGGGTATGATTGGCTTGACTGGAGGAGGATCAGGGTTCAAGAAAAGAAATTCAGGATAAGAATAGAAATAGTTTGATCGCTAAATCAAAATAATATTTCAGTAAATTCTCTCAAGGAATTTACAGCCTCCTAGAGAGGATAGAGTTTAGTAAGTATGAGAAAAGCTTTCAGATCTGTGTTAGTATGTTAGACACATATATGTAAGCAATTCATTGGAGCTCAAATGGAGGAATGGTAAATTCTAACTGGAGAGAGGGTGGAATGAAAAGTTTCCTGGAGAAAATGGCCCTAAAATAAAACATAAAAGGTGAGCACAATTCTCACAGGTGATGAGGTAGGATAAAGCTATTTTGGGCAGAACAAAAATGAGGAAAAATCCAAAGGTTTTCCCCTAGTTTGGTCCAATTATGAAAGAGCTATACTGAAATCTATCATATTTTTCATTAAGTTCTCCTTGACTTTCTAATGAATTTTGCTTTAGCTACTTATTTTTCTAGGTTGTCTGGTATTTGTGGGCTTATAAGAATTATAGCTTTTTCATAAATTGTATCTTTTATTATTGTATAATATGCTACATTGCCCTATTTAACACTTTTCCTTACATTCCTGCTTGTCTGAATTTAATATTGCCTTTCTTTTACTTTTCTTTTCTTTCTTATTTACTCCTCTTAAAAAAAACTAGTATCTCTTCCCTCATTTCTTTATATTTATTCTTCATTTAAGTAACTCTTATAATGAGCACGGAGTAACTGAGTTTTGTTTGGGTTCCCATTTGATAGTTTCTGTCTTTTCACGGGAGGATTTAGTTTGCTCCCATGTACTGCAATGATCACTGAGATAATTGATCATATTCTTTTTTTTTTAAAGCACACTATAGCTTCAGTGGAGAAGCCTGGATAGGAGGCTCACCTGTTCAGATTATCCATATGTAGAGTAGACACAATAACAAATGAGTCTTTGTTAGCATTAATGAGTTGTGTGCAAAAACACGTACATTGTTTTTAGTGACAGGCATGCTTTTATATTATATTATAGCATAGTATAATGTATAATAATATTATAATAATATACAATCATATAAGATGCAACATTGTTTCTAGTGATAGGCATTGGGTTTTTTTTGTGTGTTTGCTTTACAAATATTGTCTCATAAACCTTATGAAAAAGTAGCAGATAAAGTTAGAAGCCGTTAGTAGAAATTTAGATGATGGTGGTATCATGGACTGAGGCACTTAATTTTCTGGTCCTTATCTTTAACTTTTAGTCTGCCATCAGCTTAGCTTTGTAGCAAAGAGAAATTTAGAACAGTCAAAGCAAAAGGGTACTAGTCTAGAAGTCTAAAGAAATCAAAGAGACTTAAAATGAAACATCTAATTCTATTTCCGTTTTCTATGGTTTTTGCTTTGTTTTCATGGGTAACTATATTTAAGGAAAACATGTATTAATAATATATTTTTCTCTTCCCAAAAGTGCTGAATTCCCTTAATATGCTATGACTCCTAAATCCTTCATAATATTTCGGGGTAAATCTAATTATTGCAAAGGACAGTAGCGATGGTAACAATATCTATGTATATTGAGTAATTATCATACACTCAACATTGCCCTAAGTGCTTTATATGGATATTGTGAAATTGTATAAGAATCCTCAGAACACAAGTATTTCAGTTCAAACTAATTAAAAATACACTGTGCTTAATGTTCTTTGTTGGAATCTAGCCTAATGAAATAATTCAGAATATAGAAAATGCTATTTGCATGATTATGATATTACTCAGAATATGAAACCTTAGAGATATAGTTAAGTAAAATATGGCATACCCACCTCATCAAATATTAGTAATACATGTTAAATGATCTTGTGACTCACACTTTTTGTGGTTATCTCTTTAATGCCTAATTGCCCTTTTAGCACGTCTATAATCTCTATTTTCTTCACTACTGTATTCTTGGTACTGCATAGTATCTGTACATAATTGGTGTTTAATATATGATTTTCAAATTGTCAAGTAAGCCATATAAAAATAGGAATACTACTTATTATTACCAAATATTAAATAAAACGAGGGAAAAGATCACAATAGTAGGTTTATCACTATGTAACATATTCCCAGCATGGTGAGGCTACAAAATTTACCTTTTACTCTTTTCACAATATGAAAAATTGTACCAGAAGTCAAAATAGGATTTTCCAGTCTACGAGTTAAGACCGAGAACGCTCGCTGTTCAATGCTCATATGTTCTCACGAAGGTTCCAGACCACCTGTGTGCGACTCTTAGGCCCTTCTTCTAACTCCCGTCTCACTATACACAAGAAAAGGTCAGAGTAGGGTGGTTGGCAGAGAAGATGTCTTTGGAGAGATTTATTGGAATGCTATGCTTTCCCCAGCCGCCTTTGAGGGACGATTCAGGAATTCCCTCTCAGAGAGCTTAATGCAGGTCCATGAACTTCGAAGTATACAAACCCCTTTCTGACTTTCACTAGGGCAGGTCCCAAGTGAGGCAGGGAGCAGAGGGAGCTGCAGAGGACGGAGTCCACACTCCCAGAGTTCGGCAAGGCAAATAATGCTGGTGTTTCACATGGACCAGAGTGCACATCACAAAAGGCAGCCACATAGGATCTGTCCTTGGGAGGACCTCACCCCAGAATCTAGGAGGAGTGTCCTATCAGAAGCTGCAGAGCCACTGCACTGCACAACTCCGTGTGCGATACGATGGTACTGAGGGTGAGCCACTCGTAACCAGGGACAGGTGCAGTGGAAGGACTGAAGAGAAGAGAGTCACCAAAGAATCACAGAACCCACGCAGCTGCGCCATGAGAAGCCGTCCAGGGCCCTTTGTCTCTTTTTTCCCTCTGCAGGTATTCAAGCAGGGGTTAGGGGAAACTACTGAGGCCGGGGCCAAAGGTCTAAATTGCATGAGAGACTAGAGATGTTGACCTAGATTAAGCTTACTTAAAAAAAAAAAATTGATGCAGTGGCCAGGCATGGTGGCTCATGCCTGCAATCCTAGCACTCTGGGAGGCCAAGGTGGGAAGATCCCTTGAGCTCGGGAGTTCAAGACCAGCCTAAGCACCTGCAAGACCTATCTCTGCTAAAAACAGAAAAAATTAGCCAGACATTGTTATGGGCACCTGTAGTTCCAGCTACTTGGGACGTTGAGCCAGGAGGATCACTTGAGCCTGAGAGTGTGAGGTTGCTGTGAGTTAGACTGACACTATCGCCCTCCATCCTGGGCAACAGAGTGGAACTCTGTCTCCAAAAGAAAAAATTAAGGGGGTGGCGCCTGTGGCTCAGAGGAGTAGGGCGCCAGCCCCATATGCCGAAGGTAGTGGGTTCAAACCCAGCCCCGGCCAAAAACTGCAAAAAAGAAAAAAAAAAAAAAACTGTAGTGTGGTAAACAGAGGAATTGTTCTTAGGCTCGGTGCCTGTGGCTCAACAGGCTAAGGCACCAGCCACATACACCTGAGCTGAAGGGTTCGAATCTAGGCTGGGCCCACCAAACAACAATGACGGCTGCAACCAAAAAATGGCCAGGCGTTGTGGCGGGCACCTGTAGTCCCAGCTACTTGGGAGGCGGAGGCAGGAGACTCGCTTGAGCCCAGAAATTGGAGGTTGCTGTGAGTTGTGATGCCACGGCACTCTACCCAGGGTGACAGCTTGAGGCTGTGTCTCAGGAAAAAAAAAAAGAAAAAATTTAAGACAGTGTTTCACCCTGTCGCCCAAGCTGGACTTAATCTCTTGGGATTCAAGCAATCCTCCCACCCCAGCCTCCCAAGTAGCTGGAACTATGGGTGCATTTCACCATACCCAGCTGGACTTTTTAATACCTGAGAAGAATACTGTTTGTTAATTTATAAAAGTGGCCGGAAAGAGCTGATAGGCTCTGCCTTCGTTATCTTTGAGTGATGGACAAAGAATAACAGCTACAGCAGTTTTGAAATACTGTGGTAAGAGAAAAAACTATTTCACCACTCCACAGACCCTTGCTCCTTCATGAAATTGGTTCTATTACATGAAAAAAAAATGCTTTTTGTCTATTTTATGTGTGTGTATATACAGCTACACATATACATACTACTGTACATATAAACTTCACAAGAAATCGTGTTTCTTAAAGACAAACACAAAAATGATAGGCATCTTGATTATAAAGAACAGAGACAGAAAAGTCTATGGTCAATCTTGATATAAAAGGTTGGTATAAAGAAGAGGATCAAGAAAAAATTCCAGTCACCAAGCATTTATCAGTTTCCTGTGCTAATGCCCCGCTTGCTTCTCCAGACTTGCTATCCACTTCTCTCCGCCGCTCTGAGCTCCCAGAAGCTGACTTCTTGCTCCACTCAGCTGCCTGCCGTGGCAAGTTCAGCCAATTAGAGGTGTTAGTCATGGATGAAGAGGAGGAGAGTGAGGCCGGATGCCTATTCCCTGAGCCTCCCACCTTCTGCCAGGCCATGGTCGGGCACTGATTGCATTCCTCTAGATTTCTCTGGGTGCCTGTGTGTCCTCAGCTTTTCTCAGAAGGTCCCTCTTCCAGGGATTCAGTTTGCACTGGATCCCGGTGACTCGCTCACTTCCCTCTCAGGGTTAGGGGTGCTCACAGCGTCCTGCACATCCCTGGATGCCCCCCCCTCCCATTCACTGGTTCTGGTTCTCTATCCCTGCCTACACCTCTTTAAAGAGAACCTTTGCCAAACTCTATCCATCAAATTCTTGAGTGGGCCTTCTGGTTCTTCAAAGAAGAAGTCAAATAAAACAGTTCCTAACCTGTGACATGCCACCACCCAAGTAACAGAGAGTCAGGCCTTTCGAAGTGGCTCAGTAAATGCACTGATGATTAATTTAAGGCTGTTACTATTATTTAGATCTCTTACTATTATTTGCAAGGAGGAGGCCAGGGAATTCCCTTCGAAGTATTTTCTTGCAATTATTGACGAATGAGTTTGTGGATGACCCAGCCTGATGTTAGGCCTGTGAGGGGCAACGGAGGGAGGAGATTTCTGTTAGAATAAGAATCTACTGACAAAGTAAGGACCAAGGAAGAAAATTTGTCACCTATTTGGTTTCAAAGGATTGTCATGGGAAGAAAAGAAGACATGAGAGTGTTTTGCACATGAGGCATCAGCATCTTTCCAGAATTTTCAAGGACGCATCCACAGTGCATTGGCTTTGATCATTCCCTAGCAAAGAGGGAGGGCTCCCTCCTGGTGGAGAGCACTCGAAATCTGGGTGAGATAGTGGCTAAGGGAAAATGCTCCCATCCTCAGCCTCTGTCTGGAAGAATGAGGAAGAGGTACAAAGGGCAAAAGGAAGAAATGTCACCTGGATACCAGAGAGTCCAGCCTTTAAAAGGAAGCCCTAAAGTCTCACTCTGCACAGATCCTCAATCCATGTCACTAAAACCAGTAAGATGAGCCCTAGAAATACCTTTGCCATCTTCCTTCCAGCATTTCAATGATTTCTCAGTCCCGACCTCATAGAAGACACAAGATGTCAGAATACCTGATGCAGACACTGCCCGTGTGTGCATTTTGTGGACTGTAGAAATCCACTTAGGCTGACTGGTTCAGACAGACAGAGCTTCACACGCCATGCTGCCTCCTGAGGCTGTGCCAACACCGTTCAAAAGCTCTACCCTGTCTGAAGTTCCAACGCCACACTCACGTCCCCTCCTTCAACAGTCAGGAAGACAGAGACTCCGTAGGGTACCGGTTCCTGAACGCTGATTGGTTTGTTGGCATTAACATGCTTATTAATGAGACTTTTAAAACATGTACATATTTTTAAACCACTCAAAAATTTTAAAATGCTCATGCTTTTGAGGCTAGTCTGGCATATTAATTTTCCATTGAGATAAACTCACTTGATTCCATTCTATGCATTCATATTTGAGGATCAATACACACCAGCAAGGAGTTTGCTAACTTTTAATTTGCCCTTGAATTTTTAATCTATGTAGTTCTTAAGAAAGAAACATAATATATTGATCTGAAATTTGGTTCAATAAAGAACCAGCTCCCTCTGGGCAGCAGTTTTAAATTAATCATCAGCACATTTATTGAACCACCACTAAGGCCCGAATCTCTGTTACTTGGGTGGTGGCATGTCACACCAAATGTCACCAAGCAACATTTTTCCACAAAGTGGGGAAAAGATGATCGCACATGGGGGATGAGTGGAATGCTTCCAGAATGGAATGAACTTTTCTGAGGGTTTATATTGAGTATATTTACTTACATAATGAGGAGAATAAATAAGGAGGCTATTTTGAAAAAAGACAAATAACTGAAGAAGACAGGTAAAATTTTTGGCCCTGTCCATTATTAACCTTTTCTTCTTTTTTGGTACTTCTTTTCCTTCTAATTTCTCTCCCAAGATCTCCAATTTTTACACCATAAAAAAACCAATTAAATCTTTAGTAAACCACTTATCTAAATTGTCCAAATATGTACCATTTCTTTAAAAGAAATCTATTTATTCGCAAACATGTACTATTCAATGAGGTAACACATACAAAGCATCTATGGAATGTTCACTGCCCAGTGTTGGCTCCTGGAGATAGTCACAGTGATGGCAAGGATTTCCCACACTTTGTTCACAAAGCCAGATCTGTGAACAAAAAAGATACGATCTTTGCCTTTAACTGCCTTCCCTTCTTGTTGGGCAAGAAAAGAAAATATGCAAGAAGCAAGGAAGATAGAAACAGCAAGAAAAGTGCTGTGAAGGAAACAAATGAGGTGTTTTGATAGAAAAACTGGGAAAGTAGTTTTTAAAGAGTCGAATTTCACGTAAAGGTTTATGGGTCTGAGGTCACTTTCTTGTGCTAAAATACCATGCCTTAAAATACACATACACACACCCTACACACACACACACAAACTCTGACAATTAAGTTCAAAATCTCATCCTAGAAAAAACATTGCACCCCTCATTGCTGAATACCACTAGGGTCGCCTTCGAAGCTCTCCCCTTGGGAAGCTATGAACTGACCCCAGCCCCTAGCCCCCCTTCCAAAGCACTTTTTCTAGGATGAGTTTTCAAACTTAATCATCAGACTTGGTACTACAATGACAGCCCTAATGGCCATTCCAGAAAAAGAGTTCCAAAATTGCTTGGAAGGGTGGCCTAGGTGCTGGTGTTGGTGTTTGCTGCAGCTTCCCAAGGGGAGTACTTGGAAGGTGACTGTAGTAGTGATATTCAGCAATGAGGTATGGAGCACTTTTTCTGAGTCCCTGAACTTAATCCTCCAACCTCGTGTGTGTGTGTGTGTGTGTGTGTGTTTGAAACTAACTCTTTGAATTGAAGACATTCGTTCGTACCTCTTAACAGTCCTGGGTAACTGCTCCTCTCTCTGCGTTTGGACTGGATACGGCTGCACCTCCGTTTACTAACTTTGTTCATCAAGAGCAGAATGCAGTCTCGGGACTCATTTTCTGGGGAGGGGAGAGGTGCACAGCGAGAATCACTCTTCCCCACTCTTCCTCAGTGAGGAGCCGGAGATGGCAGCAATAAATTCTGACTAGAATCTATTGTTCCCACTCCTTCCTAAAATTAGTCACTCAATTCATTTTTTCCTCTTTTTTTTTTTCTCAGTGTAATCCAATTACTAAATAGTTTAGAGGAAACCCTCATGAAGTAAGAGTACTAGTTACACGGGGAAGGAAAATTAGACTTTGAAGTACAACCCCAAAACCTGATTTTTTTGTTGTTGTTATTTCTTTGCAAGCATGATGTTTTTGCGTAACTTAATTGGCTCATTTCTCATTTTTTGTCATTTCTTTCTTGTTTCCTAGCCGAGGGGCAGAACACTGTACTTTGTGCCGTTGTTTTAACCTCTATCAAAGCCCTTATTATGCATACCCTGTCATAAGTAATATCAAAATCCATAATCCTTACCTTCAACTGAGTTAAGTGTAATTGGACTTAAAACAACCAATTACATTCTCTATTCAGCTGCTGTGTAGGGAAAAGAATGCAACTTCCCTGGGGGAAATAGAAACACCCTTACTCTATAAAATACTTTCAAAGGGATTTTATAATTGTCCAGATACCCTGCCAGGCCTTCTCCCACTGCCCTTCCCCAGACACAGGAGATTCCTCTCATGTCCTGGTACCCTCTGTTCCCAAAACACACCCCGACAGCCCCCCTAGCTGGTGCTTTTGCTTCTGTTTCTTCTCCAGGGAGGGTTTTTCTCCCTCACCGCAGCTCGCCTTTGAAGTCCTACTCGGGATGCCAAGCCCAGCTCAGACACCACCTCCTTCTGAAAGCCTCCCTCACCCCCGACATTATTCTCCCCACTTTTGTGCTGCTGTTAAATCTAATACCTCTCTTCTGACTGGAAATTGCCTGATTTAATAGGTATTTGTGATCTTTCTACATTATAAAATCTTTAAGGGGAGCGATTTTGCAATTTATCTCTCTATCCCTTTAGACCCCACATGGTGCCTTTGGCCTAGAAAGCATTCCACAATTGTTTTTAATGAATGAATAATCAACCAGTCTATGTATCGCATCTATGTTCTTAGGTTCAGAATCCTTGTGCAGGTTGAATAGTTTTTGCCCTCCCCCAAAAGAATTACTAACAGACATTTTTTTCCTACTCACATTTCGAGGAAAATATAAAGCCTTGTACAGAGGAAGAGGCTAATGTTGGCTTTTTTTTCCCCCTACAGCAATTCAATGACTATAAAGCCATTTTCCTCTAATCACTGCAATGAACGTGTAATGTGCCCTGGTAAACACTTCTGTCTGATGCGAACCTTTCCTAATGGAGTCGGCTCTCCAGTAAGGAATTTTCATTAAACAGTGCACTGTGCTGGGAGTTGTATTTTGTACGTGCACGACCAGGAACTTAACTCTTTTATTGGCACTTGTAAGATGGTTTCTGAGTAGTACTATTTTCTACCTGTTTAATTATTGAATGTTGAGATCATTTTAACATAAGTTTATTACGGTGGCAATTCCTTTCTACATAATACCAGATTTTATCTCTTACAGCATGCTCAGCCCACAATGTCCCACAGTCCCCAACGTGGAAATGATGTGGACACTGGAGTCTCTAAATCAAAGAATGTCCCTCTCCCTCCCTGATATTTGGAACACACATACAAAATGGGTGATTTTAGAGTACTTCCTTGGTCGAGCTAATCTAGGAGCAGAGCAGAGCACTGGGTTTCATGCATGCTAGGGGGATCACCCAAACTAGATGAGCTCTACAGTGAAAGGCACTTTTCTTTATGAGCACGTTGAAGTGAGATGCCCCAGTTATAAAAACATTTACAAGAAGCTCTGAGCTTTTGGCAACACTTTTCAGACCCCTAGACCCTTCCTGCGGCTGTTGACTAAGTTACCTCCAATCCCAGCTATTAAATTTTCAGACAAGCCCGGATCATGCTCTCAAGAATGAACCCAGTGAGTGTTTTGATTCTTCCCCCTGAAGGCATGTCTGGAGATGAAGCCGGGCTGTGGCAGCTCCACACTCATCAAAGAGGCCCATCTCTCGGTCCTGCTGTGGGTGCCTTGGGATACAACAGAACACAGGAGACATTTTCCTCCAAGCTCGAGACTTCACTGTGTCCAAAAATAACCAGACAGGAAGGTTTGGATCTAGGAAAGTTTTTAGCTCATAGACATATTTAATAATGGAAACACTGGTCCAAAATTTCCTACAGAGACCTCTGCTTTGGAGATGGTTTTATTTATACATAACTACAAAAATACCATTTCTGAAATAGTTACATGGGGCCCAGTATTTAATCTTTTTTGTGACTTCTGGAAAAGTTCTTTCAACTGCTAAAATCAAAAGCTCTTCTGTTTTTCTTCAGCAACCACCTCTGTAAGCGTAACCAAGACTACAAAAAAACCCCAAGTAAAACAGAGCTCACTCATCCACTTTTTTGATTTGATGCATCGTCAATAAGGACTCTATTATCCTCTGAAAATCTGGGTGCATTTTGCTTTTGTTTTGTTTTTACAGTTTTTGGCTGGGGCTGGGTTTGATCCCACCACCTCCCATATATGGGGCCGGCATCCCACTCCTTGAGGCACAGGCGCCACCCTTGTTTGTTTGGTTTTCAGGTATTATCTTATATTTACACAGGGAAAAAAATAGGGGTATTTTTATTTCATTTGATGCTTAGCAATGCTGTGTGTCTTTGTCATTATGCTGCTTAAAATAAATGGCATAATTCTTATAATTCCAAGGGAATTCTCATGAATTCCCTGGAAAACCTTGCAAATGCTTAAATCTCATTAAATCCAAAAATACTTTTTTTTCAAATCAGCAGAAGGTGAACCACTTCATTCTTGCCTTTCTCATCCCGCCTTAATTGACTCAAAGTTCAGGTCCACAGTTACTGCTCCATCCCTGCGTGATTAAAGGCATTTTTCCCGTAGCAAAGACGACAGGGGCTTGAGACCAGACCAGGAGAAGCAGTAAGAAATCTTCATTCATTAGACCTTGTTACCGTCCTGGCTGGTGCTGAAAATACACTGGAAAATAAGACTCGGCCTTTAACAAGCTTTAGGAAAGAAACAGGTTTGGACTTTAGAATTGTAGAATTGAGATGCTGGCTCTGCTATTCCCAGTATAAACTTTAAAATACTAAATTTCACAACACCTGTATTTTCTCACCTGTGAGATGGGGTGATTAATTCTTACTTTCCCACCACTGAGGTTATTGGTAGAATCCAGTGACATGTCTTCGTAAACTACAAAGGATCAAAGAAACACAAAATATTACTTAAGAAAACAGCAACAAAGAAAAGAAAAGAAAATAGCAATGAAGTAAGCAATTTTAAAATTAAACCTACTGTGATTTTCTCCAGGTTATGGAATATGTTATTTTTTATTTCTGTAATTATTTTCCTAGTTGTTTGTTATCAGAGGGCATCACGGCAGGAGAGGGATTTTCTGCCTATCTTCCTGGGAGTTTTGGTCAAGAGCATCATCAAAAGGCAAAACTACTGGATCCAAGCTCTCAGATCTCATGTACTCGCAGGACTGGCACACAGAACTCAGCCGTGGCTCCTGGTGCTGTGGGAAGTGTGGCCTCCTGAGCGCTGTCTCCAGCTACTGGGTGTCTCTGGGTTGGGAACACTGGCTCTCATGACAACATGTATAACAGCTGAAGTACAAGAGAAGTTTCTTTCTTGCTTATGTGAAGACCAAAATAGGAGTTCCTGAGGGGCAGAGGCTGTTCTCTAAGTAGTTTCTGAAGTACGAGGCCAAGTCCACCTCCTGCTGCACCATCTTCAACCCAGAGCTTCCAGGGCAGATGCTTGTCTCCATGGAGCCAGCAGAAAGGGAAGAAGAGAGTGAGGAAACCCACTTGCTCCTGCATTGCTTCCTCCTGGAAGTCTATCACTTCTGCTTACACTCCATTGGCAAGAACTCATCACGTGTCCCATTCACAGGAGGACTCGGAGTTATAGCCCCTGGGGACACAGCCAATTCATAACACGGAAGGGGATCATTAATGTTGGTGGACAGTTTGCAGTCTGTGCCACAACAGCACTCTTGTGATATTGGCTATGACCCACAGAATGAAGTAAATTCTCCATCACAACTAGGTATATATCCAGAAGACCAAAAATCACATTTTAACAAAGATATTTGTGCCAGAACGTTTATTGCAGCCCAATTCATAATCGCTAAGTCATGGAAGAAGCCCAAGTACCCATCGACCCACGAGTGGATTAGTAAATTGTGGTATATGTATACCATGGAATGCTATGCAGCCTTAAAGAAAGATGGAGACTTTACCTCCTTCATGTTTACATGGATGGAGCTGGAACATATTCTTCTTAGCAAATTATCTCAAGAATGGAAGAAAAAGTATCCCATGTACTCATCCCTACTATGAAGTTAATTTATAGGTTTCATATGAAGTGTATGACCCAACTATAGCACAAGAACATGGGGAAAGGGGCAAGGGAGGGGAGGGGAGGAGTGAGGTTGGGGTGGAGGGAGAGTAATTGTTGGAGCCACACCTACGGTGCATCTTAGAAGAGTACAGGCAAACCTTACTAAATGCAGAATAGAAATGTCTTCATATAATAACTGAGAAAATGCCAGGAAGGCTATGTTAGTCAGTTTGATGAAAATAGTTCAGATTGTATATGAAACCAGCACATTGTACCCCTTGATTGCACTATTGTATACAGCTATGATTTAATAATAAAGACAATAAAAAAAAGACAATATGGTATAAACAGCAGTGCATAACTTCCAAGAAATATATTGCTGCTACCTCTATTTCTCTCTCACTCTCTCATTACCTGTTACAAGGGATACCAGTCACCATGTTGTAAGAAAGCTCAAAGTACTCTATGGTGAGGCTCACATAAGGGGTACTAAAGCCATGTATGAACCATCATGAACGTATATGCTCCAGTCTCAGTTAAGACAGGATGACTGGAGCTCTGACTAATGTCTTAACCACAACATATGAAAAATCTTGAACAGAATCACTTGGATAAACCAGTACCAGGAACAAAACAAAACAAAACAAAAAAACCCCCAGGCTTTCATGGGTGGTGCCAGTGGTTCAGTTAGTAGGGCGCCAGCCCCATACACTGAGGGTGGCCGGTTCAAAACCAGCCCTGGCCAAATTGCAACAACAACAAAATAGCTGAGTGTTGTGGTGGGCGCCTGTAGTCCCAGGTACTTGGGAGGCTGAGGCAAGAGAATCACCTAAGCACAAGAGCTGGAAGTTGCTGTGAGCTGTGACACCATGGCACTCTACCAAGTGTGACCAAGTGAGACTCTTTCTCTAAAAGAAAAAACAAAAAAAGGCCCCCAGGCTTCCATTCTGATCTGCTTTTCTGTGATTCCTGACAATTCGTCTCAGATGTGTCTTTCCTGGGTCTTCCAAGGCCTTATCTGTGCCATGTTGGAAAGAATTGAATGCAGTATGAGTTGATTTAACAGCCTCTGTCAGCCCAGATCTCTATTAGGTGTAACATTTTTGGAAGTCTCCTGTCTCATGACCTGAAATGGCCCAGCTGGAATGAATAATTCACCATGTAGTCTTTTCCAGTCAACTATTTATCCCTTACCTTTTTAAAATTGAAGTTTCCTCACAAATGAAAAAACAAAACCATGAGCAAACAAGTTTTCAGATTTTGTTTCTTACACACTGTTAGTAGATTCCTAAGCTACATAAATGTGCAGATGAAAGCTGCCTTTGTCTATCCACTTGACTTTCTCTGTGCATGTTATTTAGTTATGTCTCCATCTTTTCTTTTTTGACGTAACAACTGCTGAGGATGAATTGCAATGTACTTGTCTGGAATCTGAGGGAATTAGGCCTGAGTAATGGTGTGAGTAGGGTGTGTTAGTGAGGAAGTCTTTCTGTGTGAAAAAATTAAAAACAAATCAGCACTAGGGGATAAATAACTAGCAAGTACACAAAGCTTTTGGTTAGAAACAAACCAACCCCCAAAGTTTTAAGTTACAGTTTTCCACAGGAACATGATAATAATGTATTAAACTTTAACAATTTAATCAAGGAGTCAGTGATGGTGGGAGGCCTCTGTGTGAAGCATAGAAAAAAAATCTCTCTGAGGTTTGGTGCAATTTTCTTGCTTTTAATCTGGAGCTCAGAGTGTTTCCAATCATCCTTGCTTCACAGTTGGGAGTTTTTTCCTGGGTATTCTCATAGATTGTGAACGGAATGATAAAACAGCTGTTATCAGGCTGTCTGAGAATCTATCTCTTACCTCACCACAATAGGAGAGCGAGGTACAGATGTTGTTTAATAAAGAACTTAAAAGACAAGGTCATCCTGCCCAGTCTGGATGAACATAGGCTGTAATTACTCAAGTGGGGGACACATGTTGTAGCCCTCAGAGGATTCTCCATGACATTTCTGGCTTTTCTGCCTGAGACCTGAGAGGCAAGATAATAATGTCTGCAGGTATATATTGATGTGAGTTTGGGCTCATGGAGAAGGTGGCAGGTGGTAGATGCGAGGGTCACAAAATGTTATATTAACTTTTTCATTGTCTTCCAAATTAAGACATTTCTGGCTTAAGAATAGTCCTGAGAGTTGTCTTTGATTTTTCTTGAACAATCCGATATTCACTGCTGGTCCACCTGCCAATCAACAAGTTTGAAGCAAATGGAAAATATATGAGGACATTCATTATAGAGTTTTTATGGGCAGAGAACAAGAAAGTTTGCTCAGATATTCTCTCAGGACAGCATCCAAGAACTTCTGCTTGCGATAATCTGTTCCACAGAAGGCTGATTCTACTAGTGGTCTAGCTGGGGACAAAGGCTTCCCAGACACTTACTTGTGATTGTTACTCCCTCCTGGTGGCTGAATACTTGTTGCCCTTTGATGGGTAAACCCAATTGCATATTAGTGTAATAGCTCTAATGAAAAATTCTCAGGAGATGAGATGATTTCATTTTCTTAAAATACTTTCACTTGTTTCTTTTTACTGATGAAAGTGAAATATGCTCATTACAAAAAATAAAAAGAAAAAATTGAAGGAATAAAAGAAAGAATTGTAATGCCATCATCCAATGGTAATTCTTGTTAATCTTTTTTTTTTTTTTTTTTTTGTAGAGACAGAGTCTCACTTAATCACCCTCGGTAGAGTGCCGTGAAGTCACACAGCTCACAGCAAACTCCAACTCCTGGGCTTAGGCGATTCTCTTGCCTCAGCCTCCCAAGTAGCTGGGATTACAGTGCCCGGCTATTTTTCTGTTTTGCAGTTCCCCCGAGGCCGGGTTTGAACCTGCCACCTTCGGTATATGGGGCCGGCACCCTACTGGATGATCCACAGGTGCCACCCATTGTTGTTAATCTTGATGTGTGTTTTTCCATACTGTTTCTTATGCAGGTATAAACTCTATCCATACACTGAAATTTTTATACAATGGAATAATTACATTCATATTGTTTAATAATCTATTATTTTCACTTGACAATCCACTATAGTCACTTTTTCATGTCAATACATTAAGCATATGTCTTCATTCCTAAAAGATAAAAATTTAGTTTGTGGGCGGCACCCGTGGCTCAGCGAGTAGGGCGCTGGCCCCATATACCAAGGGCTGCGGGTTCAAACCCGGCCCTGGCCGAAAGGCATCAAAAATTAGCTGGGCACTGTGGCAGGTGACTGTGGTCCCAGCTACTTGGGAGGCTGAGGCAAGAGAATCGCCTAAGCCCAAGAGCTGGAGGTTGCTGTGAGCTATGACTCTACGGCACTCTACTGAGGGCTATAGACTCTGCCTCTACAAAAAAAAAAAAAAAAATTAGTTTGTTTTCACTGTTTAGCTGTTATAACAAATTACATGATGAGTAACTTTGCAATACTTTTTGTTACATGTAAAAGTGAGTTAGGAAGTAGAATTTCTGGAACAAAATTGATAGTACAGTCAAACTGTTGTCTAAAGATGTTAAACCATTGTATGTTTGTGGCAATAGTGTATGATAATGTCTGTGTTTCTTAAACAACATTAGATTTTGCATTTTTACACTTGATCTTAGCCAAAAGGATGAGAAGCGATGGGGTTTTGTGTTTTTAAAAATGATATGCAGTAAAACCTCCATAGTGGACCACCTCCCTACATTGACCACCTTCTTAAATTGACCTAATTTTCATACACTGGACATGCGTCATAGGTATATTAATTTGTTAGATTAAAAATATCATCATTCTTTTGTCCTGATTTACATTTATTTTTACTACTAATATATTCTTGTATGCCATTTATATTCTTTTCTGTGATTTACCTTGTGATACTTTTGCTGATTTTTTTCTATGGGGTGTTTAAATTTTCCTTATTGATTTTTAAGTTCTTTATGTGTTAAGCTTATTAATTATTTTATTACGAATTCTCCCCTACAATCCCTGGTTTGTCAACTGTTTTTAAAAACTTTGTTAATGATGCTGTGGATCAAACACGAGCTTTAAAAATGAGATGTAATCAAATTTACTCATCTCTTCCCTGTATGAGTTTAATTTTGGTATAATTCCTTGCCAAAGATTACATCGATTCCACTTGTATTTACCACTAATATTAGTATTATTTATTTTTCCTACTTGAATCTTTAAGGATGTTTCATGGGATATAGTATGGATTAGGAACTTTATTTTTTCTCTTTAAATCATTAGCCAGGTTCTCCATTATCACTTATTGAATTTTCCATCATTCATTGTTTTTAGATGCATTATTTATCAGATTATAAATTCTGATAAACACTGAGTATATAGGATAAATACTGATAGAAGAGTAAATTAAAAAATTTACTCTTCTATCAATCCATCTCCTCTGGTATCAGTACCATATCCCCAAGAACTGTAATATTCCAAGCTTGCAGGGTTGTTAGTAAAAAATAAAATAAACAAAGAAAAAAACCCCACAAAAACTATAGCAGAATATGTTAAGTAACTGGGGGGTGGGTATGTCCTTTTGTCTATTTAATCTTTATACCACACCACAGTTCCACAGCAGTTATAAACATCCATTTAGGGGTTAAGATTGCCTGGACTTGAATCCATCCCCACTACTTACTAAATATGTAATCACAGGGAAATAATACAATTCCTTCTTAAATACCTCGCACATTGATTCCTTCCTGTGTAAAATGAAGAAAATAATACTTAGCTCACAGACTTGTGACAAGGGAAATAACTGAGGCAAAGCTCTTAGTGCAGGGCATGGAATATAGTATGCCACAATAACTGTTAGTTCATAGTAGAAAGACTTTTAGGACATGGCCCTTCTTAGGATTTTGCTTACGAGTTCATTGGAGAGATTAAATACAGATGTAAAAAGGGAGATGACTGATACACGGTAAGGTAAATATTCACATTACTGCTCTTGTTTCTAGGGAGAGGCCAACTCAGGGCTCTATGGCAGGTATAGAGGTGTGAGTGGGCAGTTGGCTACTCGAGCCAGACATTTCAGAGCAGCAGTGACTTGGTTGAGTCATTTTTGTCCAGGAATTGGTTCTAAGCTTTGTGGTCTAGTTCATCTGGAGTCAGTTCGGATCTGGAGAACCAAGTCATATCCACCAAATATGTTTTTTGTGTTATCTGCTCTGAGAAAATATACAGCCTTAATTAAACAGGGCTCACTCTCGGATCATATGTCTTGTCCAGAAAGCATGGACATCTGTTTTCTGCTGGCCATTTTTTTTTTTTAAGAAGATAGGGTCTCACTATGTTGCCCAGGCTGGAGTGCAGCAACTATTCACAGGTGCTGTCATAGCTCACTGCAGCCTTGAATTCCTGGGCTTAAGTGATCCTCCTCCCTTAGTCTGCCAAGTAGCTGGGACTATAGCCATGAACCACTGCACCCAGCTTGACCATTTTTCTAAGCACAGCACAATTCTCTCTCCATATATTTTAAATCTACCAATCACTACAATGTCCTGGTTTCCCAAATCAGATGGGTGGTGCACACTGCAGGTCCCCAGATGAGCGTAACTTTCCTAGAATTATGAGAGTCGTGTCACGTAAATTAGTTATTAATATGGATTTCCACTGATTATGAGACTTGCCTTTAATACTATATATTATACTATATACTAAAACAACTTGATGTGACTTAACTTCTTAGACCCTTTTCTATTCCTCAACCAAGCTATTTCCCATGCCACCCTCTCACACTAGATTATTCCTACACCTCAAAACAGAGTAATCCTTTCATTTATTTTTTGAGACAGAGTCTCACTTTGTCACCCTTGGTAGAGAACTGCTCACAGCAATCTCAAACTATCAGGCTTAGGTGATTCTCTTGCCTCAGCCTTGAGCCTGCCACAACGCCCAGCTATTTTTAGAGACAGGTCTCATTTTTGCTCAGGCTGGTCTTGAATTCCTGAGGTCAAGCAATTTATTTGTCTTGGCCTCCCAGAGTGCTAGCATTACGAGCATGAGCCAACACGCCTGCCTAGTAATCCTTTTAGTAGTAGGATTATTTATTAATACTGAAAAATTTACATTCTTTGGCCTTTCTTTTCCTTTATTATACACATGCCTCTCTTCTGTTGATATGTCTCTTCTTTATACTTATTCTCAAAAACAAGTTGATTGGGTTGTAACCTTCATTCCCTACATTGCAGCTGTTGGGCTTGGTGGATTCTTCAAGTCTATACAGTAACTCATTTACACACCAAGTCTTAGGACTATTAATTATGCAAATTCCTTATATGGGACTCTGTCTACCTTCAGTTTCAGTGGATGTCTTCTTTCCTGACCTTGCCTCCAAATGCAGAGTGTGTGGATGCTTGAGTATAGCCTCATAATAAGCAGTGACTTCTTTTATGCTACTAAAAGGAATCTTGTGTTCTCATCCAAGTTCCGTTTTCCCAGGATGACACGAGACATGGGAGTTACAGTTTTTCACATCTAATGTGATCTACCTATACCGTAATAGTAGGCTTTATTGTTCTAAACTGCTGTAAAAAGACACAACCACTATTAAACCATCTCCTACATCTATTTTATCCCCCACTATTCATTGTAGCATTTTTGTGTTCTGTCAGTGTTATCAGAGGCACCTAATGTTTATTAGGCATCCGCTGGATGTGTGTGACATTGGGGAAGGTGCTGCCCAGGGCACTTATTTCGGAGGAAGCATCATGGGGTGGGAGGGTGACTATTTTTCTCCATTCTGTCCTTTGTTCTGGTTTAGGCCACTCACTTGGTCAAATTACTCATTTTGTTCCCTGGACTCTGTTAGGATTTCCTAGAAATGTGAGGGCGTTCATCATGTGTTTTAGAAGGGTTAGTGCAGTATGGCCTCCAGATGAATTGCAAATACAGTAAGAAAAGATAGTCCTGTGAGAGATAGCCCTCATAGCATTTTCTTAATCACTATATAAAGACTCTCACGGTACGATCAAAATGTTTCTGATTGTATATGAAGCACATTCTGCCCTATGATTGCACCAATGTACACAATTATGATTGAATAAAATTATTAAAAAAAAAAGAAAAGATAGTCCTTCCCTCTGTATTTCTACTCTAATGTACAATGAAAAGCAAGACATACGAGTACTGTGCACCAGTGATTTAGAAAGCTGCAGGGCTTTCTGAGAAAGGATGTGTGTAGGGTGTGGGTGTGTGTATTTCAGGAGGCATAAAAATCTCCACTTTCATTTCAATATGTATGCTGTAAAACTTAATATGAGGCTTTTAAACATTTTTTGATTCATTTGGTGAAAAAAACCTTAGCTTACTTTATTACATACAATTTTCTGGAATTTCTGGTAAGGGCTTAATGTTATCTCCTGGGAGTTGTTTCTGATTTCTTGACTTCTGATCAGTATAGATCCTGAACGCCCAATTTCTTTGTCTTTGAAATCATCAATCATCTTAAGTTTCACGGTATAGATGTAGCTGTAATTTACAATTACCGTGTTGATATAGTGCAATTATTTTCTATGGGTGTGCTGTGAAAAATTTTAAAGATCATTAATTAAATTATTTTTGAAAGAATTTCAAAGCACTGTAAGTATATTCTTTTTTTAGTCTTTTTTTTTGATCAACATAATTTAAGTGTGCTGTGGAAATTTAACTATAGGTTCAAGTGTGCCATGAGATGAAAAAAAAAGGTTGAAGAACACTAATTTAGTGTGTGCATGTCAGCACACACAATGTGCCTTTTGATCCTGCTCTTTCTTGGTCTTGTGTTGTTACAACATAGAGTCCTGCCCTGCACTCAAAAAGTGACAAATCTATTGCAATCTCTTTGACATTTTGGAAGTTTATTTATTTATTTATTTTTGCATTTTTCTTATTTGTATTCCAGGATGCTTTCTGATTATGTGAATGAGGAGGGCTTCAGTTACAAGTCATTTCTTACTCCATGCTCAGTTTCTTAGCAGAACTGGAAGCTACTTGGGTAGAGGGATGCTGTGACATGTTTGTGAACATGGAGCGGGACTCACATTGTCTTACACACGGAAGCAGGCCAAATCACTGCACAAGACACTTCAGTGCAATGGAACCTGCTTTGTATACATGACAGTCACTATTATCACTAATAAGAATGTTGATAGGAAATGTCAGTGCAGGCAATTTCACCATTTTACATTTATTGGGCTTTCATTTGCATGATATATGTTTTTCACATGTGTCCTTTTACTCAACATTAGCAGAGTAGATACCCCTTGTGTGGAGAGGCATCTTGGGGGTATTGGTAAGAGCATATGATTGAGACCCAGAAAGTTGCCGGGTTGGCGCCCACACTAACTTTTGCTTGACTCAGTAATGAACGGAGAGCAACTTACCCTTATCTCTGAATTGAGGGTTGCATCTCTTGGTTAAAGTCAGGAGATAGCAACTGATATATGAGTTATATTAACAAAAAGAATTTAATATTCAAAAGTGTTAACCAGATACTGGAGAAATGAAAAGATAAGAAACACCTAAATATCATGGTGGTGATAATGCAGGAAGCAGCTCCCACCTCACAGTGGAGGAAACAAAAGGAAGAGAGCGGACTTATTCAAACTCGGACAACTGAAAGAGAGTCCCGCAGAGCTGGGATGCAGACCCCTGAGGGGCTGGTTGGACGGGTTCCGCCACCAGGCTGGGGTCTGCGAGTGTTGGAAAAACCACACACTTGATTCACTACAGCTAATGGAATGAAAATGCTACTGCGACCCGGGAGGACCTGCTGCTGCCGGCTCTAAGACGCGTCGCTGAAATGACAGAGACACCGACTGGAAGGAAGTAGATGCCTCTTTCTCGGTGCCCCCCTGCGGTCTCTCTGGCGCCCCCTCCTGCCGGAGACTAACAGGGAGTAGCAGGCAAAGCAGACACGTGGTCTGCAGAGCTCCAGCCTCGGCCCTGCGTGAGCAGCGCAGAGGCGGTTGGTTTGAACCTGGGAAAACAATCGATTAATAACCAGCACAGTGTGCTATTATCGACTCCATAGATTGGTTATCATTTTAATCATTAGTATTATTAAAATTTATGTGAAGACTCTAGTATAGTGATTGGCTGATAGGAAAGGCTGAAACTCATCAGTTCTTTTCAAGTTTTGTTAGTTTGCTAATCTTCTGCCAGCCAGTGGGTAGGTATTGAGAGTGGCCAATTTTACTTTGTATTCTGATTCCTTCGTTTTGATATCAACCCCAACTACTAGCTTTCACTTGCAGGGGTTAGTAGTGTTGGACTCGTCAGGAGCTTTGGGAAAGTTAAGTTCTCTGAACTTACTACATTAGTCTACATTACTTGAGTTAAGTCCTTAACTTAAAGCCTGGAAAATAAATGTTTAAAAATGTTAGCTGCCTGGGGTGGGACACAATTATAAGCGCTACTTTATATAAAAAATGCAATCAGTGTAACCTAATTCTTTGTGCCATCCATGAATTCCAAACAATAAAAAAGTTACCTGCCGTTACTGTTGTCGTCAACATGATCACTATCATTATTTAATGCGATCGAGAGTTAGCAGCAAAAGAGTCTTAACTTAAGATGTAACATTTGAGAACATTTGAGAAGCCAGCTTTCTCCAAAATTACATGATTACCTTGGCTCTTTGAATCTCAGTAACAATAAAAAGTTTCTTTTCCTCTGTAGGCATTTCCCTCATTTTTGGTTCTTTGAAAGATTCCCATTTTTCTAATCTTTTAACTGATATTCTGAAAGAAGCCAATATTACCAGTTCTATTTTCAGTTAGAGGATGTTGAGGTCTGAAGCCTTTTTGAGACTTTTCCTGAGTCATGTATGTGTTCGTAAAAAGGCCTGGAAAAGATTCAAGAATCCATCACACCGCTATCAGGGACTATTGATTTATGAAGCATTCCTGGCTCTCATTTGTACAGGAATATGGGGACTGTCCCTGGAAATTCAGCATCACTGCTAGGTCCTGAGGCAAGCCGAGGACATCCTGGGTTTATGTATTATGCATGAGAGGGTGTAAGAAATAAAGGATCAATCATCTTCTCCCTCAGATAACATTGATCATTTGCTACACATTATTTGGCTGGGCTCTGTGCAAATTTATTTTCTCCAATGAGAACGAGAAGCAGATTGCCTGTTTTCTTAATGAGCAATGACATCAATCTAGCCAAATCTATCTAATGCATTGGATGGCGCTCGCTCACTTTCTCTCTCTCTCTTTTTCTCTCTGTCTTCCCCTCGTCCCCCTCTGTCATAGTTAGAAGAAACACGGACAGCTTCTGCAGAGTGTGCCAGCTCCTATGAGGGTGGTGACAGAGTGGGAAAATTGGGTCTAATTCAGGGTGATGAAAAGTCTCTTTCTCTCTCTCTCTTTTTTTCTCTTTAATTTAAAGCAGTGTTTCACTTTCCATTTTTCCAGATGGCATATTCTGAGGGGCTGATCTGCAGAAAAGGCCAAGTGAAAAGTCACCCAATAACAAGAAAGGAGGAAGATGGCATGCAGAACGCATGAATAAGTAATGATGCTAGGACTCTGAAAAGGCTGTAATGGCACAAGAAATCACTGGGAAAAATAGCAAATAACAATCAGAAAATGTTATTACAAGTTAGTCAACACAAATGACTTTTAATAGCAATAGAATCAACATGTGGCATCCAATGAGAAACTGGAGTTGAAGCTTGTCTTCTTTTGACACAGTGTTATTTTCACTGTGGTAGCCAATAAGCAGTACCAGGATGCTGGAAGTAATGGTATGATCCAGGATTTGAAAGAAGAGTGGGATTTTTTTGCCTGGGCATACTCCTCCTTCAATCAGACAAGCATCTGTGGAGGGAAGATCTTTGGGGCATTTACTAGCTGAGGTTGGGTGACTTGGGAATTAATGGAGCAGACTGCCTATGGCAGGTCATGTCTGGCTTGGAGCCCTGGCAGAACTGATCCCACTGTAGGTTCAGTTTGCAGGGAGGCACCATGGCTAAGGGAGGGTGGAGATTACAGGCCCTGGTCCAGGCAGAGTGACCAACAGTGATCTCAACTGTGATGGCTACTTTTATGTGTCAACTTGCCTGAGCCAAGAGATGCTCAGATAGCTAGTAAAACACTATTTCTGGGTATGTCTGTGATGATGTGTCTGGGAGAGATTAGAATTTGAATCAGTGGACCTAGTGAAGAAGATCTTTCTCTCCAATGCATGCAGGAATCATCCTATCCATTGAGGGCCTGAACAAAATAAAAAAGTAGAGGAAGGGAAAATTTGTTTTCTGATTGATCTGGGATATACATCCTCTCCTACCCCCAGGCATCAGAGCTCTTTATTCTCAGGCCTTTGGATTTGGACCATGGCTTACACCATTGATTCCATTGGTTCTCAGCCTTTCAGAAGGGGACTGAGTCATTTCATTATTAGTGTTCCAGATTCTCTGGCTTGCAGATGGCAGATCTTCTTGGCCTACACAATGTGTGAGCCAATTCCTATAAGTATCTACCCATCTATCTGTCTCTACGTGTCTTTTATTGGTTTTATTTCTCTAGAGAATCCTGACTGATACACCAATAGAGGAGGGAACTGTACTAACAGGTGGATGGAGCACAGAGGCAGGGCAGTATCTAGGAGGTCCATTAACAGATGGCAGTGGCCTGGGCCGTGGAAGGATGATTTGTGAGAACAAGACAGGATAGTCTTTCTAGCAAAGGCTGGAGTGTTGGATACAAGGTCTCCCACATCATAAACATCCCATTTAAACTCTAGTGTACCCTTCCTTGGTGTCTCAAAGTAGCAGAGAAATGTTTTTGAAACTGTGAGAAGCTCATTGTGACCACAATGGCACATGGAATCAATGATATAAATTGTGAAATGTAAGTCTTGGTTCTGTTTATTTTTATTTATTTTCTTTTTTATTAAATCATAGCTGTGTACATTAATGCAATCATGGGGTACAATGTGCTGGTTTCATAATACAATCTGAAATATTTTCATCAAACTGGTTAACATAGCCCTCATGGCATTTTCTTAGTGGTTCTGTTTATTTTGATTTAACTAAGTCCCATTTATTTATTTTTGTTATATTTGCCTTTGGTGTCTTAGTCATAAATGCTTTGCCTAGGCCATTGTCTACAGGAGTTTTTCCTATGTTTTCTTCTAGAATTTTTATGGTTTCATGACTTACATTTAAGTCTTTTCTCCATCTTGGATTAATTTTTGTATATGGTGAAAAATAGGAGTCCTGTTTCATTCTTAGGCATCCAGTTTTCCCAGCACCGTTTATTGAATAGGGCTTTCTTCCCCCTGTGTATGTTGTCTGCTTTTCAAAGGTCAGTTGGTGGTAGGTAAATTATTTTTTTTCTGGGTTCTCTATTCTGTTCCCTTGGTCTATGTCTCTACCTTTATACCAATACCATGCTCTTTTGGTTACTATAACCTTACAGAATAATTTGAAATCAGGTAATGTGATACATCCAGATTTATTCTTTACACTTCATATTGCTTTGGCTATTTGAGCTCTTTTTTGGGTTCCAAATAAAGCTTACAATTATTTGTTTCTAGCTCTGTGAAATATGATGTTCCGTTTTGATGGGGAGTGAGTTGAATCTGTATATCACTTTGGGTAGTATGGACATTTTAATGATGTTGATTCTACCAATTTACTAGCATGGGCTATTTCTCCATTTGATTGTGTCATCTGTGATTCCTTTCATCAGTGTTTTGTAGCTCTCCTTGTGGGAGGATTTTTACCAAGGTAAAAATTAATGACCAAGAAGCCCCAGGGAGGGGAACATCATGGAGCACTGTGCCACTACAGCTTCAGGCTTGCTGGCCTGCCATAAGGCTATCTGAATTGAAGCTCAGGAACTGGACTGTGGTGACCCAGTTATAAGAGTAAGTTCTCAGAGGAGGCTGTGGAAGTTTAGTGGCTCTGTTGTAATAATAGCTGATTGTGTGATGCCAGATTATGAAGATCTCATAAATTTGGTGGTGTTCTTAATATCCTTTTTTTTTCTTCTCTTCTCTTTGCTGCTCTTCCTTTTTCTTCCCCACCCCGCCACAAATTAGGAAATGCTAACAAAGAAGTAAACAAACTCTCTCAAATTTATGTAACTGGCAGGTAGAGCACTGATCTATAAACTGACAAACTATTAATCTGGTGGTCTCATAACCACCACACCACACAGCATCCCAGTGGTTTGATCTGGGATGTCACAGTTGAGTCAGAACTCACTCAGAGAACCAAATCTCTGAACCAAATCATCACATTTCTCCTTCTAGATACTTTCCTTTTGTTGATTTATTCTGATATCCACCTATTATTTGGAGAGTTCAACCACAACACAGTACTGCTGGTGTTAACTTGTAATCAGTTCCTACACTGTCTTTTTATTTTGTCTCCAAATGTCAGTCTTTAAATTATAGATTTTATTTAAAGCCACCTTAAAAAAAAAAAGTCATCTTGTTATACTTAGCCTATTGCTCTAGCTTGTCAAAATCTCTTTAAATTCTTATTAACAGAAGATTATTCTTCTTTTCTTTTTAAAAATCCAACACAAGAAGAAACGCAGCTCCTAGTATATGTGCTGCCGAAGCGAGCACAAGAAACACAGCTTCTAAAAGTCGCCCTGTTTCTGAAAGATCTGACACCTTCAGCAAAGATCTATTCCTCCGTGTCTGTCTGTTTTGTGTTTATTTTCTGCTTTGCCGATTCGTGAAGTGTAAGTGTACCCAAATGTGCCTTTAGATGGGAAACTCTTCAGGGCGAGGGATCTGCTCTTTGTTTTGGCACATACTGCCTATTACAGAGCTCAGTGTACACCTGGGGCTCTAGATAAATAATAACAATCCAGGAATATTTCTCACTTGGAGAGCTGTATAAGCCCTTTCAGGTGGCACGTTAGCTTTCTTTAAAGAACGTCTGAGTGACCCATTTCACCTTGATATAGGAGGTGCCCGTCTCTCTGCACCTGTTCTAGCTGCTGCCTGGCTGGTATCTAACTCTTTATTGTTTAGTGTTTCTGCACAGTCCTTAGGAGCCATTGGCTTGTAGATGATGCATGCCTTTGTGAATGTTTTGATGCTGACTTCAGCCAGGAGGCATCCTCCTTTTCCTTCCTGCCTCACTACAAGTCCTCCTCTCTCCACCCTGGTGGTGCTGAAGTGTGAATTCTGGGTCATTTCCAGTGGACAGAGCCAGAACAAGAAGGGGTGAAGAGGTGGGAAGAGGACAGTTATTTGATTTTTGACAATAAAAACAGCTAACTTCAGCTAACTGAAGCCTGGATTGCACAGATTCACAGATTTTAGTAAAAGGACTTTGATGCTGGTTTCCCTGCCTTTCTCATGAGAGGGTAGAGTGGGGGAGGTGGAGTTGCATCTTTTGTGAGCTTCGAAAAGAATAGTTGAAATAGGGCCAACATACATATTATCATCTTCAAAATATAGAACGAAAGAAATCCTGGTTGGCTCTGATGGATTTGAAAGCAAAGTTGTCTGCACTGGCTGCAGCCAGACTGGATTACTGTAATTCTCTCAAGTCACACTTTTGCCAACAATTAAAGTGGATCTTATGGAGGGGCCAGGATTCAGTTGAGAGCAGGATGTCTTACACCCATAAATCAACTATATTTTCTCTCAGATTTAAAATAAAAATTTAATTCACTCCCTTGAGTTGCTGTCACATAAGGAATGTTGCTTTTGAACAGACTGATGCTTCAAACTCTCGGATTACCTGGCTCGATCTCATGCCTTCTGGCTCTTCTTGGCAAAACATACCCCAGCAATAGTGCTTATATTCTTTACCACATGGATCTTTTAAGCATACTTTTCATTATGTTAAAATCTCATTCACTCACCTGTAACGTATTCAGGCTAAAAATTGTGTATAGAAAACTCCTATATAATCTTGTAGTGTGTGACATATACATGTAATTGCTATTATCTTTGGGGTCACACATTTTTGTTCCAAAAGTAAATAGCTTTATTTCTAGACTGACCTTAATTTATGCTTATGAGTCTTCAACCTGTTTTCAAATTAAAACAGCCCAAGTGCACTAATTTCTTGGTCAAGATGTAGGAAATGAACATAGTCCAGCTGAAAATTTAATGAGTTCAACGTTCAGTTGTTTTCAGCATCCGAAGTTTCTTCCTCTCTTTTTGTCCTGATTCAATTTTTTATATCCTGAGATAAGGGACAGATATTCTCCTGATGTTGAAGGCAGAGAGAAGTCACATAGTTTTGTATTCTGCTGAGGTTCCCATAGTCTCTTATCCTGCCCTGGGAGATACCTGGAGGAGTCATGCAGAGAAGCCACCTTCTCTCTCCTCTCCTGGTGGCTACATTCTCTGTCTCCTCCCTTTGGGGGTTCCTCCTGGGTTCCTCCTAGTGGTCTCTTAGGGTTGTCCACTGGCTTGTCCTTGCTCTGGGGCCACGAGATTCATTCAGATCTCTGTGCTTCTCCCATGCCTGATGGTGGTGGTCGGGGCCTCCTCTTGTGTCTGTGTGCACATGCCACCCACACTCAGGTCTTCCTTAGGTTTCATGGGCCCGGATGTGTTGGTGAAGACCACCACCCTCCAACTGTATCTGGGAAATATATTAGCAGTCTTTCCCCCCACCCCTCATTCCCAAATATCGCAGAGAACATCCTAGTATCCCTCAAGTCCCTAATTTGGCCAGTGGTGAAAAAGAGTAAAAAAATTCCCCACTGCTCATTTTTCTCATCTTTTCATCTAGATTTCTATGTTTCTCTTTTTTTCACATGTTCAAACCCTTTTGGAAAGGCAGGGCAGGAGGGGGATGGAGATCAGCTCTCCTGCTTTGAAATCGCACCAGTCTCTTTCTCAAATTCAACAATTAGGCTTTTCCTCATACAGCTCACTGGCAACTCCTTCCTTTTCAGTTCCTGGGTCTCCCTTTGGCTGGCATTGGAGCATTGCTCTGTATCTGCTGGGGGCAGGAAGACACTGTTTGGCACCCTCAGTGATGCTTCTGAGTATTCTGTTTATTTTGATCATTTGAAATGGAGCCATATTATTCTTGTGCTTTCTTTGGGAACAACTAAAGGTGGTTTAGTTGCTCATTGGATGTCCAAGTTATGATTAAAATCCACAGGGAAGAAACAGAAGAAGAAATATATAGCAATACAGTATCGATCCAGCAGTTAATCTACTCCAGTGTTTGAACTGAGGGAAAGGCTCTGCCAGTCAGGACTGGAACCAGCATAAGGGGTGTGTGGGGAAAAAATACATTTTAGGAGAGGTGTGATGTTATCCCAAAGAGGCTAGCGACTGTAAGTACACAAGGACAATGTTTTTTAAATTCATGGAGGGCTGTACTGTGACAGCCCCTTATTTATTTTTAGGTCTCATCCAACCTTGTTCATTTAGACTCTTAAAGTTGTGTTATTACTGAAAACTGGAAAGTATTAAAATTAACTCTAGGAATATGGTGTGGAACTCTATAATCAGTGGGCCTATACCCTCCCCCAAAATAAAGAAAATAAAACAAAAACTTTTGAAGTCTTGACTCTACAGTAAAACATAGGATAGTAAATTTATATCTGGTTTTAAATTAAATGATTAAAGTATATATATGTTTCTTTTCTTTCTTCTTCTTTTTTTTTTTTATAATTCCTTGCTTTAAGGGCATTTTATTCAATCAGTCAATGACTGGTCCCAGTTGTATTAGATCTCATTTGGGACCATATCATATAAAAAAATGTGTGTTTAACCTTTATGATCAAACAGTATAAGAGAACCTGATCAACTGAGGTAATAGCAGGTTCTTCTTGTCCTTATTATGTTCATTTTAGAGTTATGCTCATTGAGTGGAATAGTCTAAATTGTGGTTACATAATTCATTTTTTCTCTTGCACTCATGCTTACTCTTTCTCTCTTTGGTTGAGATCAGAGAGTTAAATTCATATTAATTAAGTGCACATTTGCAGTTTATTGTTATCTCCTTCTCACAGATGAAGAAACTGACGCTTAGAGCAGTTGAGAAACTGGTCAGCTTGTCAAAGCTTTAACAGCAGAGCACCCTAGGGAATGTTGAATTTGTGCAGAGGCTGGGAGAACTGCCTGCCTCTGTGTTTCTTATCCATTATCACCCAACTATTTGCTCTAACTCCAAACACAGTTGTCATTCTTGATTCTCCCTTCTTTCTCACTCTCCACACAATAAATATTTAAAAACTATTCACTTCCTCAGTTAATACAACCATCATCTTTCATATGGATATTAACAAGAATAAGAATAAGGTAATGGGGAGTGTGATTGTGTTGTAACGCATTTACTATGCACCTAATATTGTACCTGGTACTCTACCTAATTAACATACCTATATTTAATTCTCACAGTTAATTCTTGGGGTAAATGCAATTATTTTTCTCATTTTAAAAACAAGCAGACTTGGGTGGCACCTGTGGCTCAGTGGATAGGGCACTGACCTCATATACCAAGCGTGGTAGGTTCAAACCCGGCCCTGGCCAAACTACAACCAAAAAATAGTTGGGTGTTGTGGCAGGTGCCTGTGGACCCAGCTACTTGGGAGGGTGAGGCAGGAGAATTGCCTGAGCCCAAGAGCTGAAGGTTTCTGTGAGCAGTGAGGCCATGACACTCTACCCAGGGCAATAAAGTGAGACTCTGTCACTAACAAAATAAATAAATAAATAAAAAAAAAAATAAAAAACGAGCAGACTCAGCTGGGTGCAGTGGCTCACACCATAAACCTAGTACCCTGGGAGGCTGAGGTGGGAAGATTGCTACAGCTGAGGAGACCACCCAAAGTAAGAATGAGACCCTGTATCTACTAAAAATAGAAAAAATTAGCCTGATGTTTGCATCTGAAGTCCTGGCTACCTGGGAGGCTGAGGCAGGAGGATTGCTTGAGCCCAGGAATTCGAGGTTGCAATGATCTATGATGATGCCACTGCATTCTAGCCAGGGCAACAGAGCAAGACTTCCTCTCAAAATGAATAAATAAATAAACAAAAATAAAACAAATAAAAAAACAGAAGCAAGCAAACCGAGGCACACTTGGAGGTAAGAGAAAAACAGTATCCAATTTGATTTTCCACCCTTAATTTTTTCTCTAATTTGCTTTTTGTAACACAGTATGATGCTTTATTAAAAAAAAAAATCTTATGATGTTGCTCAAGGAGTTAAAATCTCTCTTCCTGGCGTCTTGTTGCCGAATTGGAACTATATTCTTTACCCATTTCCCATGGATCCTTACCTATGTACAAATAGCAGGTGATGGAAAATTAGTGTAGAAGTTGAGTAGCCTGGGTCTCATCCAACCTTGGATTGGTTGCTTTGGGGGAGAGCTATTTTTGGAGCTCTCACCACCTTATTCTTTTTTGTTTTTTTAATCAGAGAAAGATTTTAATCAAAGAGAGGATTCTCAAAGGAGGCAAGTCTTAGACCAGACTGGAGAGCGGAAGATACTGCAATGTTATTTTCTTCAGACAAAATCTCAGAAGTAGGTAGTAGGTTGTCCTGACATTTTTACAGATGAGAAAACCGAGGCTCTAAGGATGCCAAGAAGTTGCCAGAATCTAACACACTGGCATGAGGTGAGCCTCCTTCTCCCTTGAAAATGTTCCTAACTCGGAGTATCGGAGGGGAGGAAGCGCTGTAGGCTGGGGAAACACGGTGAGTGAAGGCAGAGCAGGGCACACGCTGGGGCTGGCAGGGCTCCAGCCTGGTCCAGGCAGAGCATGGAGTCCCCGGGCAGCAGCCACCATATTGGCTGTCTGGCCTCCGCCACCTTCCCCACTGCTGTGCCACAGATTTCGGATCTACCCAGTGGTCTGAGGAGAATGACACACCTAAATCCACTTCTGCCTCCTTGGGTAATTAGCTTCATCTCTTCATATCTGTTTTCTCATTCTGGAGTAGAGGGTGTGGAAGCCTTCAAACCCACTCACATCCTCACGACCCATCGGCTCTGCTGATTTTCATTGCTCACTCACTTGCATGTTGGACACACCACCAATCGATCACCAACTCGGGAGAAGCGCTCCGGCTCCCTCCGACCGCTACGGAGAAAGCCCCCTCTCACCACCTTCTTGGGGATTTTGACAGACTATCTGTTCCAAAGACGCTGATTCAGTATCTCTCTCTGCTCTTACATGCTCTTATTGTGTGACATTCTGAGGTGGGGGTCTGTGTTCCCTTCTTTTGAATCTGAGTGGGCTCAAATTATCCAATTTTAGGTATTATCTGTTTTCTGATGTGATCCTAATTGATTCACCAAGTTAACATATGTGGAAACTAGTCATTTAGAAATCTTTCCTCTTAATGTATTGTAAATACCTATACCGCAGGGATTATAATTAATTAATGTACGTATCTTCAGTACCTAGACACAGAAGAGGGTAGGAAAGCAAAGAAGGAAATAATTTTCACTGAATATCTAATGTACATCATATATTGTGTCAGATATTTTAGAAATGTTCTCTCTCTGATCCTAAGAAGTCGAGTTAATTCTAGATACTATTATTTCCATTTTACAGGTAAAGAAATTGAGGATCAGAATGGTTAAGAAACTTTCTTAAGGAAAGGAAAGAAATTTCTTAACCATTATTTTACCATTCAGAAATTACTTAAAGAAATTGAGGATCAGAATGGTTAAATAATGGTTAAGAAATTCTTTTTTTTTTTTGAAATAAATCCCTTTATTTATTTATTTTATTTTATTTATTTTGGTTCCAGTTTTGGCTGGGGCCTGGTACGAACCTGCTACCCTTGGTATATGGGACTGGTGCCCTACTCCCTGAGCCACAGGCTCTGCCCAAGAATCTGGTGTTTAGAAGGTAGAATAATCTGTTAGATCACCCATCCTCCTTGG